>LR812526.1:60162962-60333627 GCA_903798195.1 Danio kyathit
AGCAGCTTTGAGAAGAGCGCGAAGACTAAATAGACTGATCCAGCTCATTATTTGGGGTGACAATACATTCCCTTTTCCCTGGAATCTGCTTTCGCTTTCGATATTAATTGTATTCATTTTTGCATTACTTTATAAGCAAACTTTGTCTGGTGCGTCTCAATCTCTCAGCAGCACCAACACTACAGCAGACAGAGAGAGAGGGAGAGAGGGAGAGAAAGAGCAGATCAAGACACCAGTTGTAATTTCATTAGGAGAACAAAATGTTTAAAATCAAATGTGTTACCTTAGGCTGCAGGTTAGAAATATGTTTTTATTTAAAGTATCTGCAATACACAATTTTATCTGACTAATTTAATACTGGAAGTATTTTCAGTACAGTGTAAGTTCCTTAACGAAACACCAGTTTTTGTGTTCTCTGCAACTTGGCATTTAGGAACCAAGGACTTAAAAGAAAAGTCTTTCTTTCTAAAAGGCACTACATTTAGTTTATTTATCTGCAACATTGTGTTGTTTAGTTACAGTTTTGCTTTTGCACAATAAATGTTCTCAAAACGACATGCAACCTTTCTTTATTTCTTTAACAAAAAAATAGCAGTTTGGCTTTCCTAAGGGTCTCTGTAACCTGTTCTGAAATGGTTCTATTATAATTTATATATCGCAATATATATCGTTATCGCAAGAGGCTGCAATGTATATCGCAATATGGATTTTAGGCCATATCGCCCATCCCTAGTATGTGTGTGAATGGGATTGTATGGGTGTTTCCCAGTACTGGGTTGCAGCTGGAAGGGCATCCGCTGCATAAAACATATGCTGGATATGCTGAAAACTGACAAAAAGAAATGGCTTAATTTAAAAATCGAAATAAATATATAAAATAAAGATATCTAAATGATCAAAAAAATTTTTTAAATGTATTCTTATAAAATATTTGAGTAAATGCCTATATAAGGGCATCCACTGCGTAAAACATATGCTGAATAAGTTGGCGGTTCACTCCGCTGTGGTGACCCTTGATTAATAAAGGCAGTAAGCCGAAAAGAAAATAAATGAAGGAATAAAAATTTTTGGATAATTTGTATAGAGTTTTGATATATGTATTTAAGTTTCTATTCTGCATATTTATTAGATTTAATGTGTATATAAGCATTTATTAAAATATTTTATAAAAAATACACTATGATATATTTTTTGATAATTTATATGTCTTTAATATATTTACTAAGATTTTTATTTGATACATTTATTTTTTATTTAATGTTTAAGTATTTATTTAAAAATATTTGCTATATTTTTGGACAATTTGTATATAGTGTTTTGGTATATGAATTTAGATTTTTATTTGGCATTTATTAGTTTTTATATATATATATATAGATATATATATATATATATATATATATATATATATATATATATATATATATATATATATATATATATATATATATATATACACAGATACATACAGTACATACCATACACACACACACACACACACACACACACACACACACACACTTGAAGTCAGAATTATTAGCCCCCCTCAATTATTAGTTCCCTGTTTATTTTTCCCCCCAATTTCTGTTTAACGGAGAAAAGATATTTTCAAGACACTTCTATACAGCTTAAAGTGACATTTAAAGGCTTAACTAGGTTAATTAGGTTAACTAGGCAGGTTAGGGTAATTAGGCAAGTTATTGTATAATGATGGTTTGTTCTGTAGACTATCGAAAAAAATATAGCTTAAAGGGGCTAATAAATTTGACCTTAAAATGGTGTTAACAAAATTAAAAACTGCTTTTATTCTAGCTAAAATAAAACAAATACGACTTTCTCCAGAAGAAGAAATATTATCAGACATACTGTGAAAATTTCCTTGATCTGTTAAACATCATTTGGGAAATATTTAAAAAAGACAAAAAAATTGAAACTAATTCTGACTTCAACTGTATATATACACATTTATTCAAATATTTTATAAAAATACACAATGATATATTTTTGATAATTTAGATGTCTTTATTTTACTATATTTATAAAGATTTTGATACATTTATTTGATTTAATGTTTAGCTATTTATTTAAAACAAACACATATTTTAATAAATAAATTGATATAATTTTGGATCATTTTGATTAGTTATTTCATATATTTATTTCGATTATATATTTTAATATATTAAAATATATATTTATTTTGGCATATTTATTAAATTTAATGTTTATATAGGCATTCATTCATTTTCTTTTCGGCTTAGTGCCTTTATTAATCAGGGGTCGCCACAGCGGAATGAACCGCCAACTAATCCAGCATATGTTTTACGCAGTGGATGCCCTTATATAGGCATTTACTCAAATATTTTATAAGAATACATTTAAATATTTTTTTTTGATAATTCAGATATCTTTATTTTATATATTTATTTAGATTTTTAATTGTTAAGCCATTTCTTTTTGTTAGTTTTCAGTATTTAAGTACTAAATTTTAGAACTAAACTGAATTCAAAATACATTTAATAGTTTTAGTTAATAATAACAACACTCCTCCAGACTCTAACATAATATGACCATTATTTACTTTATTCATGAATCATTTTCAACCTCAGCTGAAGGTTTAATCTAACTACTCGAGGCACTTTTCCCTTCATCGTATAGCTATGCAACACACACACGCACCTTTGAACTCACAGGAATGCTTCATGTCCTTTAACATTTGTTCCAGGTCATTGTTTGGCTTCTTTACGCACCCGCTGGCAGTTGAAGGCAAGTGATCCTGAAGCATGTGTGTGTTTGTATATTTATGCGAGTGTGTGTGTGTGTTTAAACACACACATACATACATTCACCTTATGCTGCATTCAGATTTATCTTATTAGTGAGAGAAAACCAGGGGCACATGGTTGGCCACACAATCCTCTATTATATAAAGTAAAATTTATAATGAACACTGACATGACTGTGTTCTTCATCTCATGACCGATCTTGAACATATTGTGGAGAAATAATTACAGATATGTTACATTACAACATATGGAGAGTAAAGCCGGTTCTAGTCAACATATGCGTTTAAATGGAGCAGAGTTTAATACACAGAGTCATAGTACACTTAAAAGCTATACATACATTCGGTTTAAATTCCAATTTGATTTATTTGATCGATCAAAATAATTATTCTGAGATTATAACAGCAATTGGCGTCGCTTCTCAATGAGACGGCTGTAGTAAATCCCACACGTGAAATTACAATATATAATAGCATGTTTTTACTCCAAACCAGCCTCAAAACTACAGTCGAGTGTTTGACATATATACTTCTGTGAGACCATTGCATTGTCGTCTGTTTATTAGTCAAGCTGAATCAATGAAAGCAGTTAAATCTTCTGTTTATTCCAAGCCAGGTTCATGGATACGTACCCCTGTATACATTTTTGGGCAGCCCGAAATATGTCACAGTGTTACGGCTCAGTATCTGTGCCTGTGTTTTGTTTTGGTTTTTCTCCCGCGCTCTTTTTCGCTCTCTCTCCCTCTCTCTCACTACCTGTCATTTTCTTTAGGTCCGCCCAGTTTCAGCTCCCCATTGGCTCCGCTACATGTCAATCATCATTACCATTACGATGACGTCATCCTCAGCGACCAATCACAAGCGGATTTCTCCCTTTAAAAGGAAGCCGGCACGGCAGAACGCTAGCTTGCTTTTGCATGCTCACTGTTGTGTGTTTGCTGTGTTGTTTGACTGTTTTGCTGGATTGTTTGAGAGTTTGTGCCATGTGTGTTGTAATCATTTGTGCTAAAATCTATCTTTAAAAGAGTGTTCTAATTACGTTTTCTATCTCATCACCAGATCCACAACATCAATGGGATTCGAGGACAGGGTAGATGTCACGTGACCTACATACTGCTACACCTAGGAGATTCAAATGTATTATACACACTAGTTTAGGAGTGTGCGCCAATCATTGTAAGTTTTGTTTTATGCTTTGTTTAGTAGTATAGTTTAGATAGGGCGTGAAAACGCCGAAGACTTTTCTTTTTCTTTCTTTTATTAGATAGTTTAGAGATTGTGAGTTTTCCAGTTAGTTGTGTTTTGTTATATTATTTTTTTTTCTTTGGCGCCGCTTTTGTTCCTCTTCCCTCTTTATTACAACCATTTATTTATTCCTTTCTTTTTGTATATACTTTATTTATAATCTATTCACCTTGTAACGATTTTTTTTGCTGTTTTGTTTTCGCGAATGCACCAGAGGTCGCTGTGTACGCTTTCTCAGATCTCAAATTTCTCTTGAGAGTGCCATTCACGCCTGCTCTTCTCGTGTAAATCCACCAGAGGCCGCTTTCGACTGACTGACTGACAGCCAGTCCCACCCTCCTCCCTAAATCCAACTAATAGTGTTTTCATAAGCACCGACTGACCCACCCACTGCCTTCCCTAAACCCAAACGACAGTGTTTTCAAAAGCAATCCAGAAAAAGAAAAGCCCTCGTGGCCACCTTATTTTTACCACGTTTTCAGATTTTACCACATTCTCAACCTGTTATTTACTTATTTAAAATTCTGCCTTTTGTTTACCTGCTCTCTGGAACCATTCTTCGCCAGACTCAAAGCAAGTAGTTGCAGTCAACTCCGCTCTGCATCTCAAGTCCGCAGACGTATGGGGTTGAGCCACTGGGCAAACTGGTAACAGCGGAAAAGCAGTCCATACGGAGGTAAGCGGTCAGCTGGTATCGCCTTATTTTTACCACATTTTCAGATCTTATCAGATTCTCACCCTGTTATTAACTGGTTTAATTTATTTTTTAAAGATTGACCCGCCCACCTACTTCCCCTTAACCCAACTGACAGTGTTTTCAAAAGCAATCCAGAAAAAAAAAAAATCCCTCGCGGCCACCTTAACTTTACCACATTTTCAGATTTTACCACATTCTCACCCTGTACTTGTTTATTTTAGATTTTGCCTTTTGTTTTACCTGCTTTCTAGAAACGTTCTTCAGACTCAAACCAAGTTGTTGCGGTCAACTCCGCCGACATACAGGGTGAGCCACTGGGCAAACTGGTAACAGCGGAAAAGCCGTTTACACGAAGGCAAGCGGTCAGCCGGTAGCGTGAAAAGAAACAGAAGCCGTCGGCACCGCCATACCGCCCCGTAGTGTTCGTTTTTATAGACGAAATGCAGTCATACGTAGCTCTGACTACATAATTTGCGCTCTCCAGAAATGTACACGGGGCTACGTATTCACAATGAGCCTGTGTTGGTTTATTCAGCTACCGCTATTTTATTTTATTTCCTGTTTTTCTTTGTGTGTATTTGGACAGGTTTCAATGCAATTAATTCCCCCAGCTCTACAGACAATCAATCAATCAATCAATCAATCAATCAATCAATCAATCAATCAATCAAATCAATCAGTTTTATTACAGCCTATATTACATCTTTCAGAAAAAAGGGAAATCCAAAAGATCTAAATGACACATGGCAGTCACATGGTGTTTTTTTTAATGCCCACAGAAAGAAGGATCAACAGCTGGCATATGGTAATGTCACAAACTGTCCTTTGGACTCTTATTTCTGCCATCTAAACTTAATCTGATGGAAACATAATCTACAGCTCTGAAATACAGAAATATTTCCAAATCTACACTTCAGTAGCCCTGACATCAGAAATATTGCATCTACTGCACTATAAACAATGCAATGACAAAAAGTCAAGACAACTAATTATGTTGTTTTAACTTATTTTATTAAGTTAATCAGGTTATACAGAGTTACATAAAGTTTAAAGTTTGATTTAAGTTGAGATGACTAGAAAAGTTCATTTGATTCAACCAAAAAATTTAAGGCAGGTCCAAAATTAAGTAACATTTGACTTTACTGGTAATTTGCTGGTGAATAACATTAGAAACAACAACATAATGCAAAGTTTGAACTGCATTGATACATTTTTACTACCCATTTTTATGTAAACATAAATGACATTACAACATTATTATACTAATGATACCAAATTTGTTTTGTTTTATTATTATTTGTAGATTTTAGTTTAGGTAAACTTGCTATGCACTTTATTTTATTAATATTTTAGAAAGATTTTAGAACTTTAGAAAGATTTTTAAAGTGTGGGATTTCTTCAAAATAATACAAACAAACTTATTTTTGCACATTATTATTAATTTGGACAGCCAAATAGTGACATTTACCAGCGGATGCCTGAATCGTTTTGATATACAGTGGTGTAAACATGTTCTAATTTCTTATTTTTTTTTGCATGTTTGTCACAATTTAATGTTTCAAATCATCAAACTAATTTAAATATTAGTCAAAGATAACACAAGTAAACACATCATGCAGTTATTAAATTAAGGTTTTTATTATTAAGGGAAATCAAAATACAAAACTAGTTAAAACAAACTTGGGTTTTGCAGCAGGACAATGATACAAAGCACACCACAAAGTCAATTTCTGAATGGTTGAAGAAAAACTAAAAGGAGTGGCCTAGTCAAAGTCCTGCCCTGAATCCAATTGAGATGCTGTGACATGACCTTAAAAAGGCAGTTCATGCTCGAAAACTCTCTTTTAATAAGTTAGTCAGGTTTTAACTAAAAAGGATTAAATGTTTTATTTTTAGTCTGTTCGATTTTGACTGTTAATGTGAAAATATTTATTTTTAGTGTGGACAAAATGGCTTTTTAATGGCTATTAACAAGTCCAAAATTAAGTGTCATTTGGCTTTACTTATCATTTGTTAGTAAACAACATTAGAAACAACAACATAATGCAATTTTTTTTTTTAACTTTCAATAAATCAGGGCTCATTTTTATGTAAACAATGACATTACAACATATTATACTAATGATACCAAATTTGTTTTATTTTATTATTATTTGTGTATTTTTGTTCAAGTAAACTTGCTATGCACTTTATTTTATTTATATTTTAGAAAGATTTTAGAACTTTAGAAAGACTTTAAAAGTCTTTTCTTCAAAATAATTTTGCTAAATTTCGCATATTTATATTATTAATTTGGACAGCCAAATTGCCACATTCATCAGCTGATGCCAGAATTGTTTTAATATACATTCATTCATTCGTTTTCTTTTCGGCTTAGTCCCTTTTTATTAATCCAGGGTCACCACAGTGGAATGAACCGCCAACTTATCCAGCATATGTTTTACGCAGCGGATGCACACTCATTCACACTCATACACTACGGACAATTTAGCCTACCCAATTCACCTGTACTGCATGTCTTTGGACTGTGGGGGAAACCGGAGCACCCGGAGGAAACCCACGCGAACGCAGGGAGAACATGCAAACTCCACACAGAAATGCCAACTGACCCAGTCGAGGCTCGAACCAACGACTTTCTTGCTGTTTTAATATACAGTGATGTAAAAAATTTTTATGATTTCTTATTGTTTTGCATGTTTGTCACAATTTAATGTTTCAGATCATCAAACAAATTTAAATATTGGTCAAAGATAACACAAGAAATCACGTCATATAGTTTAAATAAAGGTTTTTATTATTAAGGGAAAACTAAATCCATGATTTCTTTAGCCACACCCAGGCCTGATTACTGCCACACCTGTTCACAATCAAGAAATTAGTGTCTGGTCATCTGTTAGTGACCTCAAGCTGAAGCGAACTTGGGTTCTGCAGCAGAACAATGATCCAAAGCACACCAGCACATCCACTTCTGAACGGATGAAGACAATCAAAATGAGGACTTAAGTGGCCTAGTCAAAGTCCTGACCTGAATCCGATTGAGATGCTGTGGCATGAAATTACAAAGGCGATTCATGCTCGAAAACCATCCAATGTGGTTGAATTACAACATTTCTGGAAAGACGAGTGGGCCAAACATCCTCCACAGCACTGTAACAGCCACTTTGTAAGTTATCAAAAACACTTGATTGCAGTTGTTGGTGCTAATCGTGGACTAACCAGTTATTAGCTTTAGGGGGCAAACATTTTTTCACACAGGGCTATGTAGCTTTGCATTTTGTTTTACCTTAATAATAAAAACCTTCATTCCAAAAAGTTATGATGTGTTTACATGTGTTATTGTGACTAATATTTAAATTAGTTTGATGAAACATGACCAAACATAAAAAGAAGAAATCAGTAAGGGGGCAAACACTTATTCACACCACAGTATATAAATATGTAGAGTGCCTCATAAACTCAGAATGAGATAAATAACAATCAATAATCCTGGAAAGGGACATTACCGTAGTACAGTCACCAGGAGAGCAAAGAACACACGCTACAGTCGAACTGAACTCATCATTCTTCTGCTGAATGGTGTAACAGTAAAGTGCGGTCAGTGTAAACAGTGTGCGGCTCTTATTACCTGTTCTTGACATATGATTACACGTCTCGCATTACAATGAGGGATCGCAGGACTCACACAAGCATATCTAGACCTCACAGACTGCAGGTTATCAACGCCGTCTTCCATCCTTTCCTTTTCCTCTAGCAACTTAATTTCAAAACAAACGCAAACCTAAAACAATAATCCCAGATGTTATGTCTGAGAATGTTATGTTTCCGTCTGCAGATTGTCAAGCTTGGGATGAATGTCCTTCGTAAAATAAGTCAAGAGGAGTCAGATCGCAGTTAAAGGCATAGTTTTGCCACCCAAACATTTTGCTGTTATTTTTCTTAGCCTCTACTTGTTCCAAATCAGTTTCTTTCTTCTGTTGTACACAAAGGAAGTTGACTCCCATTGTATGTTATTTTCGTACTTACTATGTCTAGCGGTTTCTAACATTCTTCAAAATATCTTCTTTTCAACAACTTAAAGTTTCGAGATCACTTCAGTGCAAGTACAAGCTGTGCGAATTTTGATGTATGAAGTATGATGATGTATTTCCGAATGAAATGGAATATTAAGTAGGGGGCTTGGCTTTATTTTTGTGCTCCTCCTTTGACTTGCAGCAAACTAGTGGTTGAAGCGGCGTGGCTGAGCATATTTCACCCAATCTGTCAAACTTGACGTCATCAGAGAAGCACTGCTGTACCAGAGTGGAAGCAAATGGTCAGATTTTGATTAAAGATTACCAAAATAAACATATTTCTCTGTGCATTAACTTGCACAGACTAACTGTTCACCTTAAAGGTAGTGTACTTAAGTAGCATGCTTAAGTAAACGCTTAAGTATGTTCAAGATTGAAATGAAACGCACTTTTTTCCACCAAGGCAACCCAGGGTGCTGAAATATAATTGGGTAAACTGGCAGTGAGCAGGTTATGGAGACCAAAACAAGCACAGTCAATACAACATAGAATGCACATTTTCCTTAGGAATTGGGTGGCTTTTCATCTTTTGATCTGTGTTCGCGGGTTATTTTTCTATTCTGCGGGTTAAAATCCCCCCAACGCTTTCCATCTCCAACATCACGAATAACATTACATATAATATGCCATATTTTTGTTTAGGGACTGGGCTTGTTATTGGGCTAGTCTAAATGGCCATTGGCCTAGTTTTGATTGGCCATTGGGCTACTTTTGATGTAAAAACCTGGCAACCCTGAAAAACTGAATTTAGCATTGTTTTTCAGATAAACAAACTTATATGTAAATAGGGATGCAACGATTATAGATTTTGGTTGTACGATTATAGCCTGAGAAATAATCACGGTTATTACGATTATTATGCATTTATTAATTTCAAAACACGACTAGTTTAGAAAATCACATGAAAACCCCTTATATTTTTAAGTGTTGTTTATTGCTGCTCAGCAACCAAATAATACAGCACATATTAATATTAAAAACAAACAATAGTTCAATTTTTTTCTGTGCTTAAAAATAAGTCACATTTTTGACATTTAAACATAATTATTACGCTGTAAATAAATAAAAAGGACAATAAAAAAATTTTATTTGTCTAATGCAAGGCTCATAAATAACTTTTTTACTTGGTAGCACTGGTGCTCCCAACCTCAAACATTTAGGAGCACCAGAAAAAATTTAGGAGCACCCACTAAAAATGAATGAGCACCACTGCAAATTGTATATTAACAGATTCATTGTATTTGAAAACAACATCAATCAGGACTAACAAAAAACAGAAACTGTGGAATAATTCCAAAATTAATGTTTAATATTTATAAAATATTAATGATGACTAAGATGACAATAATACTAACAATGTAGTACATTTCTCATTCTCATGCTGCCATGAATGTGCTTAAATGCGAGTCATCTGCTATAAAAAGTCCAACTGTTACATTGACAAATAAATGTTTTGCGTCAAGCAAAAATTAAGCATTGCAGTAAGAAATATACATTTTGCACAATTGTTTTATACGTATATACTATATCAAAGTCCCTATACTATAGTCTTTGACTAAACAGTGTTAGATTTTACATTTAGCGTCCATTTGCGCTGAACACGCAGTAAATGCACCGCATCGAGATTCGGGCCATTATACAGCTGATCCACTCCGAGTTTTTCAGCACTGTCCGAAATCACTCGATTGATCTCGGCTGGCGAATTAACATTCTCTCGGATTAACATGCTCTCATCGCGCCATTATTTGTAACTTTAAAGGTGTTTGCAAACCTGTGTACTTTTTATTGCTTCTTCTCCAAACTTCAGCCGTTTGCAGTTCTCGCAGTCACACATCTCCCAGTCATCTCAACTAGGTGCGGCTGAAAAGCGTGAGCATGTTGCGTCGCGTGCGCGTCCCTCCATTAGGAATAACCAATTTACACCAGCTTGCCTTAGTTAATAACCTTATTCATAGTTAATCCAGTGTGCGTGGTTATTAGTTTCTGTGTACAAACTAGCGCACAGTTGGCATACCTTTGTTTGGTTGCTGCAGTTTAGTTCTGTGCAGAAACGCGGTGTTGAGAAGCCTTTACGATTAATTAACCGTGACAAATTAAAGCGCGGTTAATAGTGAAACCGGTTAATCGTTGCATCCCTATATGTAAAACATGTTCACTCATGTTTCCTATATATCTGCAAAAATATGATGGTATTTTTGTGCTTTAAAACAGTCGAATAGTTACATAAAGCACATTTAAAACTAACAATGTGGACTAGCAAAATAACTATTGTAAATTTTGATTTCATGAATTCAAAAAGAAAATATTATCCGGCCATCTGTTAGTGACCTCAAGCTGAACAGAGCTTGAGTTCTGCAGCAGGATAACGTCGAACGGACACCAGCAAATCTATTTCTAAATGGCTGAAAAAAACAAAATGAAGACTTTGGAGTGGCCTAGTCAAAGTCCTAACCTGAATCCAATTATTCACACAGCACCTTTAAAACTAACAATGTGCACACTTGTGCTGCGTTCAACCAGATGCGGAAAAAGCATCAAGTGCGAGTGATTTACATGTTAAGTCAATGCAAAGACGTGAATAGACATCCTGCGGTGCAATACGCACGAATAAAGCGACATGAGTCTGAACTTTAGCAGACATTCGTGCCACGTTAACCAATCAGAAGCTTTCTCTTGTAGGGGCATGCTTATGACGTAGCACCAGTTGTCGGTGTCTCAGGGGGAAATTCTCCAGCCGACACCAGACAACAGTTCATCAAACTGGGCTCGGCTCAGTCTGAAGCACTGCTGAAAGCCTCCATTATCCAGGTTAAATTTCTGGAGGAGTTTATGAAGTCACAAAGCTGGGTACACCTCTGAAAGGATCTATTGGACTCAGCCACGGCTCCAAATGTAACAACGCTGTTTTTCAGCCTTCATAAATCACATAAACACAGCTATTCTCTTAATAAAATCCATGTTAGCCATTTAGCAACGAAGCTACAGTCTCCGGGAAGACAGAAGCCTGCCCATGACACGATTCCGCGTCTATTGTGAAGCGGATTTTGACGCGCGAATAAAGCGAGTAAACTCGAAATGTTCATGCGTCTATTTACGTGAGAATAGCGCGATTTATCTGCGCGTTCCGCATCTGGTGTGAACACAGCATAACAAAACAACTATTGTAAATTTTGATTTCATGTTGACTAATATTCAAATAAATGAATGTACGGCCATCTGTTAGTGACCTCCAGCTGAACAGACCTTGGGTTCTGCAGCAGGACAGTGATCCAAAGCACACCAGCAAGTCTATTTCTATATGGCTGAAGAAAAGCAAAATGAAGACTTTGGAGTGGCCTAGTCAAAGTCCTGACCTGAATCCAATTATTCACACAGCACCTTTAAAACTAACAATGTACACACTAACAAAACAACTATTGTAAAATTTGATTTCATGCTGACTTTAAAAAGAAATGAATACCCAGCCATCTGTTAGTGACCTCAAGCTGAACAGACCTTGGGTTCTGCAGCAGGACAATGATCCAAAACACACCAGCAAGTCTATTTCTAAATGGCTGAAGAAAAACAAAATGAAGACTTTGGAGTGGCTTAGTCAAAGTCCTGACCTGAATCTAATTATTCATACAGCACCTTTAAAACTAACAATGTGCACTAGCAAAATAACTACTGTGAATTTAGATTTTATGCAGACTTTACTTTGACACAGTGAGTTACGGTGCTCATAGCTAATGTGTTTGTTTTATTACAAGTAAAAATACACTAAAAAGAGAGCACAGAGAGATTCCCTCAGCTTTTGACAGTGTTTTACCGCCGGTCTTACCTCCATCCGTGCATGCGGAAGCCAGGACACTGTTCTCCACAGCGCATACATGGCTGACCTCTGTCCGGATCCTCAGCCTCAGTCTGAGAGAGAAACACAGACATTTTTATTAATTCATTTATATAAAAAAAAAAAAAAAAAGCATCACATGAGCGTTTTGTATACAATCATGTGCCAAAATTACATGCACAACATTTGTGGTTTTGGAATTTTATCATGTTTAAATATAAAAAATGTGATCATGTTTAAAATTAGGGCTGCAAAATATATAGTTTCAGCATCGATATCGCAATGTGCAGATCCACATGTCGAATCAGGATTATATAGCTGATCAGGAGCTACAGGTCTGAACACATGATTTGTGGAGTCACTGCGGAACTGAACCATAATGGAGTGAACGTTTATCATTCGCATGTATTTTTAAGGCCTGTAAAGCATTCAGGCACAACAAATTGTACCAATTGTAACCTTAATAATGATTAATTGTATTGAATTATTTATACGACGAAGACTATTTAGTGTTATCATACATTTGATTAGTCAATTTCTGTACCTGAATACTGTTTATTTCACTTTATCTTTGCTCTATTGCATTTATGTATGCTTGTAATTTCTTTATTATATTTGATGCATAATTCCCTCCCCAACAAAATCATCTCAATCCATCTAAATTCTTTCCAAATAGAGTTATTCAAGTCCTTTGGAGAAGTTGCATTTTTTATATACAGAATCCGCTTGTTAAGTGTGAAGTCACGTGAAGGGGCTTCCGGGTCCAAGCGCTCTATGAAACTGAATGAGGAGACTCATCAAATGCTAATAATAAACGTTTACAAAGCGATGTGATACTTTTGAAAATCACGATCGCAATATATATGTCCATGCCTAATATCTGATGGCCAGAAAGTGATTCATTATTTAGAAATTGTTAAAATTCTGGTATTTGTGATGCAGCAAGCCCAGAGATTGTTGTGTACACTATGACTTTATATAAAATTCACTTTGATGTGTGATATAAATAAAAAGTCATCATAAACAAATATTTTTTGTCAATTCAAATGAGTGACGGCTTGGACCCGGAAACAGTATTACATACGTCACCATCACGTCACCACTTAACAAGTGGATAAAGAAGGGTTTGTTTTATTTGCTGCTAAGCAGAAACCCCAGAAGTATAGCTTTATATCACTGTTCAAAGTAAAAAAAAAAAAAGAAGAGAGATCATGCTTTTATAATATGATATGTTAGTTTTAATACATTAAAAAGATTTTAATCAGAGAAATCCTCTGACTTTTTTCTTTTTTTGCTGTATCGAAAACATACCGAACCGTGACACCACTGTGTCGTATCGAACCGAACCGTGATTTTTGTGAACAGTTACACCCCTTATATACACATATATATATATATATATATATATATATATATATATATATATATATATATATATATATATATATATATATATATATATATATATATAGTCATAGTCATAATTAATAGCCCCCCTGTTTATTTTTTCCCCAATTTCTGTTTAACGGAGAGAAGATTTTTTCAACACATTTCTAAACATAATAGTTTTAATAACTCATTTATTTTCTCTTTGCCATGATGACAGTAAATAATATTTTACTAGATATTTTTCAAGACACTTCTTTAGAGCTTAAAGTGACATTTAAAGGCTTAACTAGGTTAATTAGGTTAACTAGGCAGGTTAGAGTAATTAGGCAAGTTATTGTATAACGATGGTTTGTTCTGTAGACTATCGAAAACAAAATATAGCTTCAAGGGGCTAATAATTTTGACCTTAAAATAGTTTTAAAAAAATTAAAAACTGCTTTTATTCTAGCCTAAATAAAACAAATAGGACTTTCTCCAGAAGAAAAAATATTCTCAGACATACTGTGAAAATTTCCTTGCTCTTTTAAACATTATTGGGGAAATATTTAAAAAAAGAAAGAAAGAATTCAAAGGGGGGGCTAATAATTCTGAATTCAACTATATATATATATATATATATATATATTGCAATGTTTGATGTTTTTTCCAATATCGTATTTTAAATATGTTTCTCACAATGTGATTTTAACATGTTTTTGCAGTGATTTGGTGTTTTTTCCAGTAAGGGCTGTTACAAAATGTACCCCATATTTATAGCATTTACCTGGATTTCTGCATAAACTGCTCATTAAACTTGATCTGTTCTAAGTCACAATAACAGACAAACACACAGTGTGCGTCAACAAATAAAGGCCCATTCACACCAAGCATGATTAAACCGTGTGAATGTACAAAGATGATGCATTCAGATCAAAACAATAGATACTTATGGAGCTATTCACCACCAGGTGTGATCAATCATGATGTGAAAGTGAGGCTTTTTTATCCATTCATTCATTCATTTTCCTTCAGCTTAGTCTCTATTTCAGAGGTCGCCACAGCAGAATGAGCCACCACTATTCCAGCATATAGTTTACACAGCGGATGCCCTGCCAGCCGCAACCCAGTACTGGGAAGCAGGGCTTGACATTAACTTTTTTGATCACCGGCCACTGTGGCTAGTAGTTTTCCAACGTTACTAGCCACTCTGAATTTTTACTAGCCATAATTTTGTTGTTGGGAAAATAGATTTTATATGCATAAATTTGACTTTGACATGCTAAAATACTTGATTTAGATTTTGTGTTTTGTCCACATGCCTCGTCATTAATTTCACTTTTTGTGTGTTGTGTATGAGCTTGCTCGGAGCATGAGCAAATGGGTCATGGTTTCATAGTGTTATATTGCAATCTTAATATTGCAAATCACTTTTCAGAGCTCAAAATTAAGGATTTACCTAATTTATCTCTGACTACACCAAACAATAATTATTTCTTAGCCACAAATTTTAAATGTGTCAAAACAAGCAAAATATAGCTGTATACTATACTTTTTATTTAACAAAACATTTCTTAAAAAACAAAGAAAAGCAATTGACTTTAAAAAAAATAATTATTGTCATGTATCTAAAACTATGCACAGTAATCTGTCCTGGCTAAAGGTCTCTTGGATCACCAGTTAACTACACATAAATGGAGAGTTAATCTCCCATTAAAGCAATATTGTAAAAAAAAAAAAAAAGATAAACCATATTAACAAAAATAAAAGCAAATAAAGCCGTAAGCAAATGAAAGCAGGTGAAAAACATACCGTGTGTGATACTGAAAGGATGATCACATGCACATGGTTAACTTTAGGCCAATTAATAATCTGTTCAAAGTCAAAGCAACTGGTGCTGCTTACAAAAAGACAAATTTTGAGCTCTTGAAAGCAGCATGACTGTGGGTGCATGTTCATCACTGTTTGTCTAGTCTATTTGAAAGAGGACCGATCACAGTTGCGTTTCCAGACACGGTTGCTTCACGAAAGGAAACAGGAGCGCGCACGCGTTTGCAGTCGCGCGCATCACATCAGCTGTTAGCGCGAGTGATTCGGTATTCCTCTCATTCAGTATTCACTTGCTTTCTTCTGCTCGCGTGACCACAATTATATTTGTCAGTCGTGCTGCTTCTCGATTCTAAGATGGCATTTGCATGCATATTGGGTCAACCTATTGTCGAACCCTGCTTTTAAGAAAACTACAGTTTAAAAATTATTTTCAACCAGTCAAAGTGGCTAGTGGAGGTGTCTGTCTAACCCGCCAGAGCTGAAATCTACCCGCATTTGGTGGGTTGGCAGGTGTTAATGTAAAGCCCTGCTGGGAAGAACCTATACACTCATTCACACACACTACGGCCAATTTAGTTTATTCAATTCACCTATAGCGCATGTCTTTTGCACTGTGGGGGAAACCGGAGCACCCGGAGGAAACCCACGCCAACACAGAGACAACATGCAAACTCAACACAGAAATGCCAACTGGACCAGCCAGGACTCGAACCAGCGACCTTCTTGCTGTGAGACGACAGTGCTAACCACTGAGCCACTATTGCATGGAAAGCTGTTTTGGAAATCAGTGTTGATTGTAAAATTGTGTAGTTTCAGCGAATGTAAGGAATGTATGGAGTCAATCTAGGGTCATATGGACTTGCAACATAAGTTTAGCCAAAGAAAAAATAAAGTATTGAGCAAAAAAAAATAATAAAAAAAATAATGCAATTCTCAAAAAAAGGGAAAAATTAAGATTTGAGAAATAATAAAAAGGAATTTTGAAAAGAAATTAAAACCTTTGTTAAATCTGGAAAAAGACATTTACAAATATATATACAGTAGAAGTCAGAATTATTAGCCCCTTTTGATTTTTTTTTCTTTTTTAAATATTTCCCAAATTATGTTTAACAGAGCAAGGACATTTTCACAATATGTCTTATAATAATATATTTTCTTCTGGAGAAAGTCTTATTAGTTTTATTTCGTCTAGAATAAAAGCAGTTTTTAATTTTTTAAAAACCATTTTAAGGTCAAAAGTATTAGCCCCTTTAAGCTATATTTTGTTTTCGATAGTCTACAGAACAAACCATCGTTATACAATAACTTGCCTAATTACCCTAACCTGCCTAGTTAACCTAATTAACCTAGTTAAGCCTTTAAATGTCCCTTTAAGCTGTATAGAAGTGTCTTGAAGAATATCTAGTCAAATATTATGTACTGTCTTCATGGCAAAGATAAAATAAATCAGTTATTAGAAATGAGTTATTAAAACTATCATGGTTAGAAATGTGTTGAAAAAATCTTCTCTCCATTAAACAGAAATTGGGGAAAAAAATAAACAGGTGGCTAATAATTCAGGGGGGCTAATAATTCTGACTCCTGTATATATTTTAAATAATTGCAGATATTTTAGCTTTTTTTTTTGCACTGCTCGATTTTTAATTGCAGTTCTTTATTTTTGTTTGCAAAATTCCTTTTTATTTCTCAAAACTTAACTTTCCCTTTGCGATTTTTGGAGAATTGCATTGTGTTTTGAATTTCTTTGCTCAGTACTTTTCATTTGCAAATATATATGACCCTAGATTGACTCCATAGGAATGACTTCAATAAAATGTCAATTAAACAAATTTATTTTTTGGTGTTTATGCAGTGGTGTAGTCAAATATTGAAATGAGCCTGACATCTTGACCTGTATTGTACAAGCAGTTAGGGTTGCGTGGTTTACTTTCACTGGAAAAAATTGTGGTAATGTAATGCAAACAATATGATAAAACAATATTTCAGTACTCCATATGCTGCTGTTTAGAGGTTTCCAGCTCTGTGTTAATATGTCACTAAAACTGATGTTAAACTAAAAAAAAATGTAGATGGATAAAACTAGGGGTGGGTGATATGGCAAAAGTATAATTTCCTGATTATTTTCAGAATTCAGGATTTTGTCACAACTCTTTTTGATGTTGGTTTTACCATTCTGCAAGTCGTCTGAGCAGTACTGTAAAGTCATTTATTTCTTTTGTAAAAACAAAGCCTTATAAGGAAACAAAATATACAACAGAAAACAACTATAGCAGACATTTAGGCCATGTTCACATAAAACAAACAGTGATAACTTTTCAGATAACCGTGGGTGTATTTAGCAGTAGCATTTTCAAAATGTAGCGATTTAACTATTTTTTATTTACTTTTAAATTAAATGTTTATTTTATAGCTTTCCTAATTTTTTTTATTTAGTTGAATTGCGTTGAATTGTTTGTCCTTAAAGAGATAGTTCACCCAAAAATGAAAATTACTTTCCAAACCTGTTTCTTTCTTCTGTTGATCACAACACCAGATATTCTGAAGTATGATGGAAAGCAGCAGTCATTGACTTCCATGATATTTTCTGTTCCTTCCATGGATGTCAATGGCATAAACGGTAGCTAATAGCCAGTTTCCACTGAGTGGTTCGGTACAATTCAGTTCGGTACCATCAGACCTTTTTAAAAAAATGGTTATGTTTCTTTTTATGTTCTGGTATGCTTTTATGGCCGTTTCCACTGTCAAAAGTGGAACGCACAACGTTTTGGTTACCCTTTGCAAAGGGTGCCTAGCAGGACTAAAGGGTACCAAAAGGTGGAGCTAGACGCACAGCTGGATGCTATTGGTTTACAGAGATACGTCACTCACTTGTGGACAAATGGGTCTTTCAAACAGACCATGACCCAAAGCATACTGCCAAATTAGTTAAAATGTGCTTTAAGGACAACAGAGTGAATGTTTTGGAGTGGCCATCACAAAGCCCTGACTCAACCCCTATAGAACATTTGTGGGCAGAGTTGAAAAAGCTTGTGCGAGCAAGACAGCCAACAAATCTGACTCAGTTACACCAATTCTGTCAGGAGGAATGGGCCAAAATTCCTTCAAACTATTGTGAGAAGCTCGTGGAAAGATACCCAAAACATTTGACCAAATTTATACAGTTTAAAAAAAAATACAGAGGAAATGTGTAAACTTTTGACTCGCTAGAAATTAATAAAAAAATTCTCAAAAAAAAAACATTCTCTCATTATTCTGGCATTTAGCAAATGTAAATGATTTAAGTAATCCTAACAGACCTAAAATAGTAAACATTTAGTGTGATTTACCATCAGACATTTTTTAAAAAATGGTTATGTTCCTTTTTTTAGAGTATGTAAACTTCTGGTTTCAACTCTACATATAATAACGAGCCATGGCCAACCTGAGCTCAAACAAACCTTGTCATTGTCTTGATGAACAGCCACAAAGCTAAAAAGAACAAAATCTGCTGTGTCCTGTTATTGTTTTACGAGGCCGTCTAAAAGTGCGATCGGTTTCACGTTCTTTAGAGAGCTTGCGATCACGCGTCTATATTTGAAATAACAAACTTCTTGAGCTCATATTAATAACGTGCGTGTGATCATTGAATCGCTTCTGATAATCCGATCCTTTCAGAAAGGGACACACGAGAGAGTGAAGCGCAAAAAAACAAAAGAGAAGCCGGAAAAAACAGCAGCAAATGATGCTTTCTGCAACATAAAACATGAACAAACTGCCATGTTTAACTATTATCATCACCTTAAGGACTATTATGAACTCAGAATGATGGAATTACTTTCTAACAGAGGTCACATGTGCTGCTGAAGATTAAAGACACAGATGAGAGGTTTGCACTGACTGTGGGCTATTTTTCATGTTGTTTTTGAACCTAAAGGCCCGTGCACACCAAGACGTTTTTTGCTCGCGAGTACCATTGGTACCCTTTAGCCAGTGGAAACGCAAGCCTGATAAAGGTGACCTGTACTGTACCAGTCAGTGGAAACGGGCCATTAAATGAAATTTACGCCCATGGATTTTATTATTTCAGCACTCTGTAGGTCTGTACATGTGGCAGAATGTGCAATAAAGCCGACTTTGACGTTGACTTTTGATTTGCAGAGATGTTGTTTATTTTACAATATTTTGTTGGCACAGTAAATATTCCCAATAGGTTGATTTCCCATTCTGCAAGTCCAACAATCCAACACAAATAATGTTAAAGTGCAACAAGTCTACGTGTATGTATCTACTACACACCTCTATGGCAGGCTTAGTTTAGCCTCAAGCTCTGCTGCTTGTTTGTGGGAACAAATAAAGCAATAAAACTGAGAACTTGTTCTTCAAAACCTACAAGTGACGTGGTTGGGGTGTTTGAAATCTTTGGCGTGCCTATATATGGCAAGACAATGCCATAAAACTTTAACACCTGGTTTGCTCTTTCTCACACATACAGACAAAAACCAGGAGAAAGTGTGAAAATCAAACTGAAAACAAGACCGAGGGAGGACAAAACTTTCAGCATGCTAGCTGCTTTTTGTTCTTCAGCTAAGCTACATGTCATTTCTACATTATATAATTAAGCACTGGTGGCAGGGTGGCTCAGTGGTTAGCACTGTCGGCTCACAGCAAGAAGGTCGCTGGTTTGAGTTCCGCCTGAGCCAGTTGGCATTTCTGTGTGGAGTTTGCATGTTCTCCCTGTGTTGTTTTCCTCCGGGTGCTCCGGTTTCCCCCACAGTCCAAACACGTGCGCTAGGTGAACTGAAAAAACTAAATTGGC
Organism: Danio kyathit; assembly: GCA_903798195.1. Lineage (NCBI taxonomy): Eukaryota > Metazoa > Chordata > Actinopteri > Cypriniformes > Danionidae > Danio > Danio kyathit. The sequence goes on from LR812526.1 coordinate 60,183,579, forward strand.
CGTAGTGTACGGGTGTGTGTGTGTGTGAGTGTATGAGTGTTTTCCAGTATTGGGTTGCAGCTGAAAGGGCATCCACTGTGTAAAACATATGCTGGATAAGTTGGCGGTTCATTCCGCTGTGGCAACCCCTGATAAATAAGGGACTGTTAAGCCGAAGGGAAATGAATGAATGAATGATTTAGCGCCACAAAATGTACCACCTGACTTTTGCCAGTCATATTGTAAGTTATTTAGGACTGTTTTAGGCGTTGTGTATTATCGTTTTGCTTGCTGAATGTTACTGCAGCAAAGTTTCTTGATTGTTATTCCAGAATGAGATTATCAGGGGCGCCGCTAGAGGGGGAGTTAGGACGATTCTAAGGGCCCATGCATTTTGGGAGCCCCCAGAGATATTAGAGATATCCTCTTCAAGGAGGTCTCGGTACGCTTTCTGGTACGCTTTTGGTGCGCACTCGAGTACGATTGCTACATTCACACCTGCCCAAGCGAACCGCACCAAGAGGGAAAACGAACTCGATTCAACCAAACTAAATAAGGCAGGTGTGAAAACACCCTAAGTTATCGCGAAATGCGGAGGATTTTTTTTTCTCCCATTCGCCGTGCGGTATCAAACATTCCATTAAAACTCCACTCTTACAGCAGTTCCTTGTATGCAATATGTCACGGGGGGCATGCAGGAAATGTTCCTGAAGGAAAGTGAAAGTGGCAAACTGCAGTTAAAGTCCACCATTTAATAATTTGGCAAGTAATTCGATTACTGATGTCCATGTAAACGCAGTCACTGTCATTCTCCCCTGCGTCTGTGTGTTTGTTTAGCCTCTGTGAAAATCAGCGCGTGCACAAACGGAAACTCCCATTTTTATGCAAATTTTTCCTTTCCCTCTTTCTCGACACTCCCACCTAAACAGAGCTGGACACGCCCACTTTCCTGACTTTTTCCAAACTAGAGGTGTGAAAACACCCTGCTGAGACGGGGGGGGTTTCGTGGCCCTTTAAAGGGCCATGAAACCCCCTGTCTCAGCAGGGTGTTTTCACACCTCTAGTTTGAAAAAAGTCAGGAAAAGTGGGCGTGTCCAGCTCCGTTTAGGTGGGAGTGTCAGGGGAGGGAAAGAGGGAAGGATATGCAAATATGGAAGTTTCTGTTTGGGCACGCAGACGCAGGGGAGAAAGACAGTAACTGTGTTTACATGGCCATCAGTAATCAAATTACTTGCCAAATTATTAATTTGTCGACTTTAACTGCAGTTTGGCATTTTCACTTTTTATTCAGGAACATTTCCTGCATGTTGCCTGTGACAAACGAGATATTGAAAGCGAGGAACTGCTGGAGAATGGAGTTTTAATTCAATGTTTGATACCGCACGGCGAATGGGAGAAAAAAAAATCCTCCGCATTTCTCGGTAACTTGGATGACTCGGTAGGCAGCGTCAGAAAGCCGTGTGTATATAGACTATATCCTATCACAAAATGCGGCGAAAATCCTGCACGACGGGAAAAGTTTGATCATGTTTACATTTGGAGAGCAGCATTTACAGCGGATCTTTCAGTCTATAAAATTGGACTATAATATTGCAGTGATATTAATACTGTAAACTTGGTAACTAAATCATTTTGACTGAGGTATGTCTTTAGAAACTGAAAGAGCTCTGCTGACCACGAGCTAACTTTGCAATCTGGGTAAAACAAAAGGCACTGCACTCAGACACACTTACCAAATCTGTAGACAGACAATCAAACTGGAGCTGTGTCTTTTTATTAAACGGAGACTAGCGGCAAATGCGGATTTCACCATTTCCAGATGCGAAAAGCTCTCGGGTAAAAAATGTTCCTTACAAACGCGTTTCTGTCGCGTGTCGCGTGCACTGTAATCCACACGTGAGTCCAGCAGCTCTCTCATAGAGGGAAAATGAAAACAAAACCTTGTTGCTGCACACCGACGACCCGTGTCTCCAAATTCTTGTTCTTTCACTTATTTTAGCAACACAACGTGGCGTCTCTCTGCCGTCTGAACAGTGTATACAGTCTCCGGAGCCATCATGCATATTAATGAAGTTTCACGTCATACACAATAGAGCGCGCTGATTGGTTTGAAGCACGTCTTCTCATGAATTAATGCCGCACACTCAGATGCGTCAGAACGTCCTCAAAAACACAGCCAGCCACTGTCCTGGCTGGATTTACCCCTAAGTATCTCATGGCCGTGACGTAGCTTCAAAAATTCGTTTCAAACCGGAAGAACGAATTTGCTCAAAATAACGCAAAAACAACCAATTTTCACTTTTTAGTTCAATATATGTGTCCTAATAGTGTTTATAGCAGCGTGGGACACATATATGACTGTCAACAGCTCAAAAAATGTGTTTTGGTGTTTCGTGACCCTTTAACATTAGTTAAGGAAAATAGAGTTGTTCATTATTAGCTCATGTTAACTCACGGTGCATTAACTAATGTAAACAAGCATGAAGTTTGATGTTAATAATGCATTTGTAAATGCTGAACTACGATTAATAAATGCTGTACAAGTATTGTTCATAATTAGTTCATGTTAGTAAATGTGTTAACTAATGAACCTTATTGTAAAGTGTGACCAATTCAGCGTTGTGTCCTATGAAAAAAAATGAGGATGAGCGAGTGTGTGAGAGAAACTTAGCCCGGACGGCGGCCTTTTGTCGCCAGCAATGAAAGATCTATGGAAACACGCGTGCTAAAACAAACAGCGCCTGTGAGATCAGTGAACTCTAACACTTCACTGAACCGAGACCAGAGCGATGCTATTCACTGCTGAGAGAGAGAGAGAGAGAGAGAGAGAGAGAGAGGACAGGATCTCTGAGTGCTGTTTTCTTTGCTGAATAGTTAATTGCATTAGCCTGTTTAAGGAATGAATAGAAAAGAAGGAAACTGGAGGTATGAGAGAAAAAACAACCCTCCCTCACACAGACGCTTTCTCTGTCGCCTTGAAGAGAGAGATAATTCAAGAGTTCTGAGAAAAACAACACTGTCATATTCACAAATTAGGAGCTGGCATCAAACAGCATTGGTTAGAGACGGGGGAACCTGCTATGCAAGTCTGAGACTGATTTATTGCAGCTCCGTGAATTAGAAAAATGCAAGAGTGCGACGGAGGGATGATCAAAGTCAGTTTGAAAGCAAAAACAACGCATTTGGGATTTGTAATTATTGTGCTGTATGTGGGGCATCACGGTGGCGCAGTGGGTAGCACGAACGCCTAACAGCAAGAAGGTCACTGGTTCGAGCCCCGGCTGGGTCAGTTGGCATTTCTGTGTGGAGTTTGCATGTTCTCCCCGTGTTCGCGTGGGTTTCCTCCGGGTGCTCCGGTTTCCCCCACAGTCCAAAGACATGCGGTATAGGTGAATTGGGCAGGCTAAATTGTCCGTAGTGTATGAGTGTGAATGAAAGTGTATGGATGTTTCCCAGTGATGGTTTGCAGCTGGAAGGACATCCGCTGCATAAAACATATGCTGGATAAGTTGGCGGTTCATTCCGCTGTGGCAACCCCAGATTAATAAAGGGACTAAGCCGAAAAGAAAATGAATATAGTCATGATATAGAGCTCAGTGTTTCCTCTTGGATTAGACAGACCTACAGAGCGGCATTGATGCGTCCTGAAGTAAAGTGAATCGGCTATAAACTCTAGCAAGATAAAGTCATTGTATGCAGAGCCATAGACCTTTATCTATGAAGTATAATTATGGAAACGGTGTTCATGTTAACTGAAAGCTACGTCGTGTTTGCTGGCCGCACGCATCACACACCTTGATAAGGTGACATGCTCACTGATTCACGCCCCATTCACGCGGGGCTTCAGCGTCATTGCTTGACAGAGGGCCTGTCTGAGGTTGGGGCTGACGCGATCCTCATAGCAACGTCAGCCAATGAAATTAATCAGCAATCGGCTACTGTCTGAGCTTGTGTATTTGCATACAGCGATCTGATTGGCTGATGCTTCCATCGACGCTTGAAAAGTTGAGAAAGTCCAAACTTCTGCAGCAAGCAACACCACTCAGTGTTGCCAAAGGTACGATAATTATCGTATTTGTACGATAATTTCGACCTCTGTACGATAAATAATGAAAAAAATCATATAATGTACGATAATTTCAGAATTTTATGCCATTTGAAAATGAGTTTCATCGTAATCTTAAAGCTAATTGATAGCTGCATCTGGTGTCTGCTGTCTGTGAGGAGAAGGTGGAGTTAGACAATTTTCTATCCAATGACTGTAGTTTCTATCGCATCTTACGTTACATTTTCTCAGCCAATCAATGTGGAGAATGGCTCTCTCTCACGAGTTAACATTCCTGCTGTGCTTAAGTCAGTCGTTTTCAGGTTGAGGTCGGTCGTTTAAGCAGTAAAGTTTTAAAAAGTAGAGCTGAAAAGGAAGGTGAGAAGAACAGGGGAGTTTGCCCTTGATGTTCTCGTTTTTCTCCATTCAAATGCATCATGTGAACGTGTTTTTCCAAAGTTAGGGTGCTTTCACACCTGCCTTATTTAGTTCGGTTGAATCGCACTAGAGTTCGTTTAGTCTGTTGGTACGGTTCGTTTGGGCAGGTGTGAACGTAGCAATCGTACTCGAGTGCGCACCAAAAGCGGACCAAAAAAGCGTACCGAGACCTCCTTGAAGAGGTGGTCTCGGTACGCTTTCAAACGAACCCTGGAGCGGATCGTTTGTGGTGAGAACATGATCCGTACTAAAACAGACCCAACCGCAAAAAGTACTGCGCCTTTTTGGACTAATCCAGCTGCCGTAGGCCGATGCGCTGTGCATTATGGAATGTGGAGGAAAAGTATTTGTTGACAGCGCTTTACCAAAAGAGAGAGAGAGAGAGAGGGGGAAAACATTACCTGATGGATCGTTGGTAATATTTCCGGAAGATGACCATGTTGCAGTTTAGCTAAATTAATTTACGCCTCCTCCTGAAGTGACGTACGATGCACCTTCGCCGTTTGCAATGCCTTAAAACATTGTTTTCCACCCACAGCCGCGCTTTATCCTCGAAATGTATAGTTTGTTTAACGTGATGTATACAAACTATATAGTATACTATGAGCAGGGATACAATCAGCTAGCGCAGTCGTCCCTCCATAGTATAAAGCCACATTTTGTATCTGCTGGTTTGTTTATTTGCGGGAGTTCCATTGGCATTTTCCTGCACGTGAATTCTGACCAATCGAAAAGCAGTTTAGGAAATATATTCAACAACATCTGGCCAATGAGTGATGTGGATTTTGTCACATGAATGCATTTTGGTTCTTTTCAACTGGTTCGGACCAAAGCAATCAGTGTGGTGTGAAAGCGGCCCAAAGACAGCAGAAAATGCTACAATGTATCATTTATTGCCCTTGGTCCGGACCAAATAAAACGAACTACAGATGTGAAAGCACCCTTAATCTCATCAAAACAAAGCCATGAGATCAGCTCATTACAGATCCTCTGGATGGGCTCGTGCACACCCTCAGACTAGTGTGCTAAAAATTCGGGAGGGTGCACTGCTTTCAAGCAGCACTATGTTGCGTTCCATGTAGGCATCCAATTTGTACCGCAAAATGAATCCCTCAACATCTGGCAACACACTCAGTTATTCATTGAAAGTGACTCTGAGGTGGAGTTTGAACCTTCCAAGGTACGCCTAAGTTAGTTTTTTTGTTGTTGTTTTTTTACGTATTGTAGTAATTTGCACGCTGGGTCAAAACGCTATTTGTCTAGATCAGTGGTGGGCAAACTTTTTAGACCCGAGGGCCACATCAAGTTTTGCACACCAAGTGAAGGGCCACATGTCAAATCCTTCAAAAAATACCTTTTATTTATAGTGGCAGTACGCATGGAATAATATGTAATATCGGACAGAATCATGTCACATTAATACAAAACAGATTATGTTAATAATAGTTATAATTGAGTCAAATTTACGAGTCAAATTAATTTGCACTGCTATTTATATTTACTTATTAATCATCATAAAACTATAAAGTATAATAATACTATCAATAATAATAATAATGTAATAATTTTTACAGTGAAAGGTATTGTTTGATAGAAAAAATCTCCTATTAACACATTAAAAATAATTCTTAAAGTTTACTATTCAGTCAAATGTACATAAATCTACTTTGCACTGCTTTTAGATTATACAGATCAATCATCATAAAACTTGATGAAACCACAAATCTTTGATAAAAGAACTTTTTAAAGTGGATGTATGCATGGAAAATATATTCTATGACAAAAATTAACACATTTAACCAGCAATTATTATACAATTTGAGTCAAATTCACAACAATCTCATTTGAGCTTGTATTAATATGCTCATATCAATCATAAAACTATGAGATAAAACAGAAGAAGAATCTGAGGGCGTACTCACACTATGTACAGCTGCATTAAACCGGGCCGAAGCACGCTTGTCCCCCCTCCCGTCTCCTCCGACGGCCCGCACTCACATTACATTCGGGCCTGAGCATCGACGATGCGCTGTTCAGTTTAGGAAGCGCTCCCGCGAAAAAAAAAAAGAGAGAAGCGCATTTTGCGTGAAAGTGCATTTTAATATCTGAGAGTGTGTTCTAATTTTACTGGTTGCGCTAACTGTACCGCGTGCAATACTGCCACCAAATGGCGTTCACTTGTATTGCATCATTAATTTACTAGTTCTGAAACCAAACCACCCAGAAGCAGCATTTTAAAAACTCCCTCGCGGGCCGGATGAAAGTGTTCAGCGGGCCGCATCTGGCCCGCGGGCCGTAGTTTGCCCACCTCTGGTCTAGATAATAGCTGCATACTCTCCGTTTGACTAGTGTACGATAATTTTCCTCCAAATACGATAATTTTCAATCTGGCAACACTGAAGCGGCATCGACGGATTCACAATGCAGTTTGGCAATGCCTGACGTCACCCATTAAAAGTGAATGGGAAGAGTTAAAGCCGACGTCCCGTGTGAATGGGGCAAGGGTTAAACAAATAATGCACAGCACTACTATGCTGTTCAGTTTGCGCTGTTATAATTCACTTACCTTTTAATACGTTTTGTTGCAATTATAACCCGCTACAAAAAAAAAAACAACTGAATGTTTTGAATGAGAAGCTGTAATGTAGCCGTGGCGGGATGAATTTTGGTGTGGCGCCCCGCCATGGAAGAATGAATGTAGCAGAAACCATGGAGCTCAAAGTGCAAAGACAGCACAAACTGAAGGTTTTACGCAGAAATGTGTTGTGTGAGTCATGTTTATGTCCCGTCTCTGGCAGTGAGACAGGACGGCCTCAGGGTGTCTTCCTGTCCACACCCTCAGGGGAAACTTCCTGTCCAGTGTGACCGTCACAACAGCTACAAGAGGTCAAAAGCTCAAAAACCACTTTCGAAAGCTTTTATGAGGCTCAGCGCCGCTGTTTCCTCAAGCTTACAGCTGAAGTCAGAATTATTTGTGCCCCTTTATATTTTTCCTCCCAATTTCTGTTTAGAGGAAAGAAGACTTCAACTGCACTCCAAAAAAAGAGATTTTTGCTGCGCGTTCAAACTACTTATTGACAATGAGCTGAAACAACAGGATTGTTCGGATTTTTTGGGACAACTTAATTGTTTTATGTTCAATCCACTTACATTCAGGGCTTGACATAAACTTTTTTGATCACCAGCCACTGTGGCTAGTAGTTTTCCAACATTACTAGCCACTCGCCATTTTCACTAGCCACAATTTTATTGTTGGGAAAATATATTTTATACACATAAATATGACTTTGACAAGCTAAAATTACTTGATTTAGATGTTGCGTTTTCTCCACATGCCTCATTCATTTCACTTTTTGCGTGTCGTGTATGAGCTTGCTAAATGTTCATAAGCAAATGGGTCATGGTTTCATAGTATTACAATTAGTTTTTATTTCACATAATTTTCAGAGCTCAAAATGAAGGATTTACCAAATTTATCTCTGACCACACCAAACATAAACAATTAATTATTTCTTAGCCACAAATTTTAAATGTGTCATAACAAGCATAATATAGCTGTATACTATACTTTTTATTTAACAAAACATATGCACAGTAATCTGTCCTGGCTAAAGGTCCCAGATCACCAGTTAACTGCACATAAATGGGGAGTAATCTCCCATTAAAGCAATGTTATTGTAAAAAATGATAATTAAACCACATTACGCAATAGAAAGCAGGTAAAAAAAACACACCGTGTGATAATGAAAGGATTAAAACGCACACGGTTAACGTTAGACCCATAAACAATCTGTTCAAATAATGGTGAAAGTGAAAGCAACCGGTGCTGCTTACAAAAATACAAATCTGGAGCTCTTGAAAGCAGCAGGACTGTGGCTGCATGTTCATCACTTTTTGTCTAGTCTATTTGAAAGAGAACCGATCACATCAGCTGTGTTTCTAGACACAGTTGCTTCACGCAAGGAAACGAGAGCGCGCACGTGTTTTAAACAGTCGCGCGCATCAACTCAGCTGCGAGAGATCATCCTTTCATTCGGTATTCATCTGCTTTTTTATTGCTCACGCGAACGCAATTATTTTTGTCAGTCGTGTTGCTTCTCAATTCTAAGATCGCCTTTGCATGCATATTGGACCATCCTTATTGTCGAACCCTGCTTTTATGAATTATTATCCGGGAAAATTATTTTCAACCAGCCAATGTGGCTAGTGGGAGTGTCTGTCTTACCCGCCACCACTGAAATATACCCGTATTTGGCGGGTTGGCGAGTGTTAATGTAAAGCCCTGCACGGTGCATTGACGATTCTTTTCATACACAGTTTTATATTTTCTTCACAGCACAACAATTCTTGTATTAAAATGTATAAATATATTTATATTTATATACTATTTGTAATACAATTTTTTCCTTTAATCCAAACAGTCAGATATATGAACTGTACCTTTAAAAACTCAAGTACATGCACAGAACAACCCGAGCATTTGTAGCAAATAAACAAATATAAATATGCTGCTCGCTTTCTGAGCCTTGTCTGTCGATTTCTTTCTTACACCCCTTTGATTGGTCACGCGCTCAACATAAAGATCTGCGATTGGCTCTTACGCGCTGGCGCTCTGCACCGATGATAAACACAGATACACGGCAGCGGCGATCACAGCTGATCCATGGCTATGGATCCATGATAGACGCGGTGGGGGAAACTCTGCAGACACTCGCTCGAGTCTGTATTCAGAAGTAACACTGTAACAGCCGAGAGGAGATGAAAAGTCACGCCAGCAGGTCAAATCAATAATATCCAGCTGCAGGCCCGCAGCACACACGTTTCAGGCACACACAATCCAGGACACACGTTCTAGGCAAGCCATATATGGTAACTAACTAACTCCTTAGGAGCATTATCGCCACCTAGTGTATTTCACAAGTACGGCGATCGAGAACGCCCGTGCTACGATTGCCATTCATTAGACTGTCAACAGTTTATGGTTTCCCATTTCAGTCATTATTTCATTATTGTAAAGATCATTTTTAACATCTCTACAGTTTCTGAACTCAAATTATGTAAATAAAAATAATTGGTTAAACACTTAAGACTTTATTCACGTATCCACATACACAAAAAAACATAACAGACCGTCTAATTGTATTAAGTGTAATAAACTAATTCAGGATCTTAATGTTGTCATACTTGGTTAAAATCGTTTTTTTAATTATTAACAGTTAATTTGTTTGTATTGCTAAATTTGTTGCAACTATAATTACCACAAATTACTAGTACTTTATGGTTTAAAAACAATATATTACTTACCATAAATTACTATAGTATTTAATGTGGGAAATCATTAATAAAAAAGTTATTAGAAAATTAAGCAAATAAATACTATTAAATCGCTTGTGTAAAATATAGTGTTCACATTTATTAAATGTAAACATTTTTTTATTACATATAAAGTCTGCCTATGCATATTAACTTGCTATTATTTCCTTAATCCATTATATAAATTAAAACTGTCCTAGATCGTTCAGCAAGGCCAGCAAACGAGTATCTGCTATATTGACTCTGTCAGATAATAATGACTGATCATCTATGATGACTGATAGAAAACTATTCAGTCTATTATATTGAATGGCGATCGGAAACAACGCTCCCCATTTGCCCGCCTCGATCGCAATATTTGTGAAACAGTAAACACTATTGTTTATTGTGTACAATATTTATCAACAATATATATAAAAATATATTGGTGACGATGTCCGAGAAGACGTTAATAACATTAACTTCCGTCGTAACCATATATGGTTTGCCTAGAACGTGTGTGCTGGATTGTGTGTGCCTGAAACGTGTGTGGTTCTGCGGGCCTGCAGCTGGATATATCTCGGTCAAATGGGCCACAGTGAGAGAGAGAAAAGGAGTACTTTCATTTTCTCAATCGCAGTGAAATAGCAGCTTCTGCTGTAAGTGTCAGCGAAAGACTGTTCAGTAAACACACACACAGTGAAATTGTGCACATTTTCTGATTTTTTTTAAGTAGTTGAAGTGTTTTAAATACTCGCGCTCGCCACACTCGCCATAGTAAGCTACGAAGACATAGCACATATGAGATAATTAAACCACATTACGCAAAAGAAAGCCGGTAAAAAACATGCTGTGTGATAATGAAAGGATTATAACGCACATAACGTTAGACCCATAAAAAATCTGTTCTATAATGGTGAAAGCGAAAGCAACCGGTGCTGCTTACAAAAATACAAATCTGGAGCTCTTGAAAGCAGCAAGACTGTGGCTGCATGTTCATCACTTTTTGTCTAGTCTATTTGAAAGAGAACCGATCACATCAGCTGTGTTTCTAGACACAGTTGCTTCACGCAAGGAAACGGGAGCGCGCACGTTTTAAACAGTCGCGTGCATCACCTCAGCTGTTAGCGTGAGTGATCATCCTCTCATTCGGTATTCATCTGCTTTTATTATTGCTCATGCGAACGCAATTATTTTTGTCAGTCGTGTTGCTTCTCAATTCTAAGATCGCCTTTGCATGCATATTGGACCATCCTTATTGTCGAACCCTGCTTTTATGAATTATTATCCGGGAAAATTATTTTTAACCAGCCAATGTGGCTAGTGGGAGTGTCTGTCTTACCCGCCACCACTGAAATCTACCCGCATTTGGCGGGTGTTAATGTAAAGCCCTGACTGAAAGATTTATTCCATGTATAGGAGCATCTGGTACACATGTGAATGAACAGAGGGCAGATTCAGGAAACAAAGAGAGCCTCTGTTGTATTCTAATCCATTCAACATCATTTAATTCAATTCACATCTTCAAGGAATATAAGCATGTCCTGATGTTTTATCTCGCGTTTACTTTTTGTCTATTTGCATCGCCAGCAGCTTCCCTTTCCAGACATTTGTGGAGCATTTCCTTAAAGGAAGGAAATCGCAAGTGGTGTGAAGCGCTGAAGCAGATATAAACGGCTACAATTTGATAATACACTACCATGACAACACTACCATGACTTCTAGCCTATATTATTAATTATTACTATTATTATTTTCTTGTATATTGAGTTGCATGTTTTGAGGAGAAAGACTAAGGCCTATTCCCAATTGTATTTTTGTACCCCTACCCCTTCCCCTTGGCCCTTAAAACTGAGGGTGAAGAGGAAGGGCTTCAAAATGTACCCCTAAGTAGGCCTGTCACGATATCTATTTTTTGTTGTACGATATATTGCACCAAAATATATTGCGATAAACGATATTATTGTCATTTTAAGACCATTTTATGCCACTCATTATATAATGCTAGAATGACAATATAATATCCCAATGCAAGTACACTCTTTCAAAAAACACACAATATTTTATTTTCTTAAGAATATTTAATTTAATTATAGTCATTTTAACAATTCAATAATTAGGCATTGGAATCAGAATGTGAAATCGCATATCCTAAATTAATAATAATTAGTGTTAACAAAAAAGTGCAAGATGAAAAATAATATATCTGCTACCAGATCTATTTTCAGTTGTCAGACATACACATGAAAATATACTATAGTAATTTATAGTAAATACTATAGTGTTTTTAACCATACTGACACCTCCAGTAGTGTTAGAGATGTTGCACAATCAGTTAAAATGTTGCTAGAATTGTTTTTATGTATGGGCGATATTTATTGCATCACTAAAAATAATTGAATTGATATCCATGTGTTGTGCGATAAGTCGATATATTGATTATTGTGACAGGCCTACCCCTAAGAATTGGGTTAAACAGAGTAACAGGAATGAGTAACAATAAGAAGAGTGAGAAGCATCAAAATTTGACTTGCATAAATAAATGCGTAAATAAATGCAAAATGTGGAATGCAAAACTGTTAATTACCTGATTTCTTTTACAGTGAAATATAGAATATGTATTGCTCAACTTTACTTTTTATTTAATTTATTTATAAAGTACAATAAAACAACAATTGTTGGATTCATTAGAGATTCATTAGAGATTGTTCATAGGTAGACCGTTCCACATTTTAGGACCTACTACAGAAAAAGCCCGGTCTTCTTTTTTCTTTAGTTTGGATCTGGGGACTTAACATTTTCTGCTTTGACGATCTTAAACATCTGCCAGATATTTTAACAGTAATAAGATGAGAAAGATAAGTCGGTGCCTGACCATTCAATACCTTAAAAAATCTATTCTAAAACATATTGGCAACCAGTTTAGGGAGCACAGGATAGGGGTAATGAGTTCAATTTTAGTAGTGCCAGTAAGAAGGCTGCATTTTGGACCACTTGTAGGCGATTTATATAGGACTGGCCAGTACATACAGTTGAAACCAGAGGTTTACATACACTGTATAAAAAGGCACATAACCATTAAAAAAAAGTCAGATCTTAATGTGACTAAACTTTTTCTCTTTTAGGTAAGTTAGGATTATCACATTTGTTTCTGTTCTGCTTAATAGCAGAATAATGAGAGGGATATTTTTTGAGAAATTGGTATAACTTTTCTTGAAAGTCAAGTTTACATACAATAAGATTATTATGCCTCTGAAAAAGCTCAGATGATGGTGTCAAGGTTTTGGAAGTTTCTGATTGGCTAATTGACAACATTTGAGTTAATTGGAGGCACAACTGTAGAATAGTAATTAAGGAAAACCTCAAACACACTGCTTCCTTGTGTGACAACATGGGAAAATCAACAAGCCAGAATCAACAAAAAAAGCCAGATTACAATTTGCTAAATTACACTGGGAAAAAGAATCATTTTTGGAGACATGTGCTGTGGTCTGATGGAGCTAAGATTGAACTGTTTGGTCATAATGACCAGTGTTACATTTGGAGGACAAAGGGGAAAGCTTGCAAGCCTAGGAACACCATCCCAACTGTGAAGTATGGGGGCGGCAGCATCATGTTGTGGGGCTGTTTTGTTGCAGGAGGGACTGGTCCACTTCACAGCAAAGATGGCATCATGAAGAAAGAACATTATGTAGAAATACTGAAGCAACATCTCAAGACATCAGCCAGGAAATTAAAACTTGGCCACAAATGAGTCTTCCAAACAGACCATGACCCTAAGCATACTGCCAAATTAGTTAAAATGTGCTTTAAGGACAACAGAGTGAATGTTTTGGAGTGGCCATCACAAAGCCCTGAACTCAACCCCTATAGAAAATTTGTGGGCAGAGTTGAAAAAGCTTGTGCGAGCAAGACAGCCTACAAATCTGACTCAGTTACACCAATTCTCTCAGGAGGAACGGGCCAAAATTCCTGCAAACTATTGTGAGAAGCTTGTGGAAGGATACCCAAAACATTTGACCAAAGTTATACAGTTTAAAAGCAAAGCTAAAAAAATACCAAGGAAATGTGTGTAAACTTTTGACTGTTTAGAAATTAATAATAAATTCTGTCATTATTCTGGCATTTAGCAAATGTAAATGATTTAGGTAATCCTAACAGACCTAAAACAGTAAACGTTTAGTATGATTTACCATCAGACATTTTTTTAAAAATGGTTATCTTCCTTTTTTTAGAGTGTATGTAAACTTCTGGTTTCAACTGTATATGAATTGAGTTAATAGAGGTAAAGTTGGTTTTATATTTGGATATTCAGACATTCTCCTTAATAATATAATTTCAGAAAAGTATTATTTGCAAATTCTAAATAGCGAAATCATATTAGCAGCCAATGACTATCAAAGTACAACATTGTTCACAGTCAAATAAACAGTATTAATGCTGTTTTGAAGTCATATTTGCATGCTAATTCCGATCGAATATTCAAAGTAACATGGTAAACAATATAGAGACTTCTAAATGATTGAATGTGCGAATATAAAACCAACTTTACCTCTATATTGAGTTACAATAGTCCAAGAGTGATGATATAAATGAATTAATCTCTCAAATTCCGCTTAAACATATCTACTAGAATAGTACTCTAGAACAAATAACTAATGAAGCATAAGCATGACCATTATTTCTTACAAAACTTATTTAAACTTTATAGTAGCAAACTGTAATCTATCAAGGTGTTATCCGACCATTTGTCACTGTACAGTGAATACTTCCAGCATGAGTAACTATTTTGCATTTATTTTGCCTACTTGTTATTTTAATAATGAACTCAAACAACACACATTGTCTATATTGTTATTTGTGCACATTAAGAGCAACTCGCTGACAAACTAAAACCTGTTTATTTATTTGTTTATTTATTTATTTTACAATGAAATTGTATCCTCAACCGATGACGTCACCTGCACAGGTAAAGCTGACGTAGGCACACATAAGTCACGCCCCCTCAATAAAATAGTTAACGAATTATTTAATACGTTTAAGGGCAAAATAATGACTGAAAACTGTACATTCTGCAGCCAAACTAAAAGCATTGATGATTCAAAAAGAAAGTGTGTGAAATGTGTAGAGGACTCAAGCGTCTTCAACTTGAAAACATCTCCTCAGGTAAAGTAAGTGCGAGAAAGAAAACAAACTAACAGACAATAACTTTCGCCCAACAGCACATCACAATAAGTTTAAAGAGACTTTTAAATCCCCAAACCCACGCTGCGTTCATTCAGATAACCGAGGAGAAACTGGGGGAAATTATAAAAACGCCTTGTGGTTTCGTTAAAAGCGGGATGCCACGACATGAGAGCAACTTACCGAGCGATTGGAGCGCCGTTTCTTCGAGCCCCGCGTGAACATGTCGGCGGATTCACGACAAAGCTCGCATAATGTCCGCTTTTAGTTCCCTTCAGTCTGAGGTAAGTTGTTGTGACTCGTCTCTGAGGTATTGTTAAATTAAATGTCTGTTTTTTATGACCTGTTAGATCTCCGTGCTGGCAGGAACTCCACAAGAAGTTGCCCGTAAGAACGTGTATCCAGACGGGCTACACCTACAGGACAAGTGTTTAACTGTAGTGTGCTTTGAGGATTGAGGACCACCCCCTGCCCTGTTCACTACTGTATACTGTATGTAGCCTACTCAATACCAAAACAAGCCAGCCGCGGTGTGGAAGACAACGGCATACACTTAATAAATTGAGGTAAGGTTGGTTTTATTCACACATTTGGACTTTCTTAACAATATAATCTCAGAAAAATATTCGTTGCTAATTCTGAATAGTGAAATCATATTAGCACCCAATGACTCAAAGTACAACATTGTTCACAGTCAATTAAACAGTGGTAATGTTGTTTTGAAGTCATACATGCACACTGAAAAAAATGATTCAAAGATGATTGCTTGGATTTACTAAATCTGTTAAAGTTAAATGGTTGTAAACAATTTAATTGAGCTGAATTTAAACAAACAAATTAAGTTAAACATTACTCGATTTAAATTGTTTGTTTACATTCAACGCATATTAATTGTTTGCAACAATTTTGCAGACATCATTTTTTTTCAGTGATGTGATTTCAGGCTGAATATTCAAAGTACCATGGTAAACAATATAGGGAGCGTGTCACAAATGAATGAGTAAATATAAAACCGACTTTACGTAAATCTCAGAAAAATACCCATTGCTGCTTGTTCAAACTACTTATTTAAAACAACAGTCGAAACAACAGAATTCTTACTTTTTTTAGAGACAACTTAATTGTTTTATGTTTAATCCACTTAAATTTGTAAAAACAATTAAGTTAACTAAATGAAATAGGTTTAGGTATTTAAAAACCGTATATGTAGGCTGTACAGGCGACGCAGTGGCGCAGACTAGGTAGTGCTGTCGCCTTACAACAAGAAAGTCGCTGGTTCAATCCTCGGCTGGGTCAGTTGGCGTTTCTGTGTGGAGTTTGCATGTTCTCCCTCCGTTCGCATGGGTTTCCTCTGGGTGCTCCGGTTTCCCCCACAGTCCAAAGACATTCGGTACAGGTGAATTGGGTGGGCTAAATTGTCCGTAGTGTATGAGTGTGATTGAGTGTGCATGGATGTTTCCGCTGCGTAAAAACATGCTGGATAAGCGGTTCATTCCGCTGTGGCGACCCCGGATTGATAAAGGGACTAAGCCGAAAAGAAAATGAATGAATGTAGGCTATACAGTACAAGCTAGGCTACTGTATAAATAGAATGAATGATTATTAAATTGAATCAAGATTATATATCTATCTAGCTATCTATTAATTGTAGCTTTAACTTTATAGTAGGCTAAATAAATTTTATTTGGTTTGTTTATTGTTATGGTATAACATGTACATTGCTATATAATACTTTTCTATTTCATATATTTAACATTACAGTTAGACAACTGTGATGGCAAGAAAATTATTGGATTTGTTGGATACTGTCTGTCTGTCTGTCTGTCTGTCTGTCTGTCTATCTATCTATCTATCTATCTATCTATCTATCTGTCTGTCTCTTTCAAAATATATACATTATTTAAATACTCTATGTAAATTATTCTATTATGCAACTGAGCATCGTGTCAACACCACAGCCTACCTGAGTATTGTTGCTGACTATGTACATCCCTTTATCACCAGTGTACCCATCTTCTGATGGCTACTTCCAGCAGGATAACGCATATATATATATATATATATATATATATATATATATATATATATAGTTATATATATATATATATATATATATATATATATATATATATATATATATATATATATATATATATATATATATATACAATATGTGTATATAAAATTATAGTTATAGACTTAATTGCAGACCTAAATCTAAGCCATTAATCTAGTGTACAATTTTTCAGGTTTTTTTGTTTTGTTCTAAAATGTATTTTATTGTATTGCATTTTTTATTTTATTATTATTATTATTATTATTATTATTATTATTATTATAAGCATTGGAACATTACATGAAGTATTAATGCAAATTCAGACAAAAAATATATCCAAGATCATTACAATAAATGCAAAAAAACACACACACACACACACACACACACACACACACACACACGCACACAGAAGTAATAAAACAAAAACATGATAAAATAAAAAATGCAAATAAATGATAAGATATTAATAAAAAAACAATGGGGCACAGTCAACGATTACAGCGGGGGACCAATACCAGAAAAGAAAATTCCTCCATGAAATCTAACATCAAGTCGTTGTTTTGTTATTAATTTGCATTAGAGACTTTTTCAGTTTCCAATTCTAATAAAAATAAATTGTATTTTGGTATACACTTTTGAATTTAGATAAAGCTACTTTGCAAGGGTAAATTTTGTGGACTATTTTAAAATGCACGTCTTTAACTTTATTTAAAAGGCAAATTTTAACGGCGAGACACACACACACACACACACACACACACACACACACACACACACACACACACACACACACACACACACACACACACACACACAGAGAGAGAAGTGTGGTATATTTATTTTTATAAGACGCCATTTATTTATTTTTTCTACCAAAATGAAATGCACGGATGCCAATTTCACAATACTTACCCAATGAAAGTAGATGCTGCCATCTAGTGACACATATTCACATCACATGGATTTTTTTTAACTCCAAATGCTGGCATTCATTTTCTTTTCGGCTTAGTCCCTTTATTAATCAGGGGTCGCCACAGCGGAATCAACCGCCAACTTATCCAGCATATGTTTCACACAGCGGATGCCCTTCCAGCTGCAACCCAGTACTGGGAAACATTCATACACACTCATTCACACACTCACTGGGAAACCGGAGCAAACGGAGGAAACCCACACCAACACGGGGAGAACATGCAAACTCCACACGGAAATGCCAACTGATTGAACCAGCGACCTTCTTGCTGTGAGGTGAGAGCGCTAACCACTGAGTCGCCAGATTTAATACTATATATATATTTTCAATGTCATTCTTATAATTAATAAACAGCCGAACCATTCCTAATATTCCAGCAGGTGGCGCTGTTGCATTTACTGTCCTCATTACACACACACAAACATAGAGAGACAATGTGAACAAGTAATAACAGCCTTTTATTAAATGTTATCGAAACTCCAAACACCAGCAACACCAATTAGACAGAGACATGAATTACTTCTGCATGCTTCTACAAACAAAAATATGCAAAGGTGTTTATCTGAAAATGTGTTTTTAAAAGAGCAGAACATCCTGAGTTAAGTTTTATTTTTACTGAATTGATGGCATTTCTGACCATCTAACAAAAATATAATAACAAATGCTCATTAAAAAAACAGGCAGTCTTGACGAACTGGAATATACAGTATATTTATAAATGGTTGCAACAATTTATACCGTATAAATAGTTTCTAACACTTGTATAACCAACACCAGGTCAGATTAGTGTGATTTATATTTTTTTAATTTACTTTCTGACAATAAAATGACAACTTCTGTAAAAATCAGATGCTTGGTTTTATCCTGAAAAGGTGCTTTGTGTGTAAGTGAGAAGAAAACTCAGTTTTGTCAGTCCAAATATTCCAGAACAATCTCTTTAAGGCACATTAAAATCATCTCTGTTGAGTAAACCTGCTTTATTATTAATATTATTCCTAGTATTTCCTTGGGAAGTCCTTGACAAACTGTCTGTGCTATTTTATTACTATAATGAAGATGTCTACTAAATTACTTGGTTTATTAGTTAAATAAAAAAAAAACACTTATGGCATCGAGAAAGTGAGCATCCATTGAGGTCACAGATTAAATGGCCATACGTAAAAATGATGGATAAAAATGAACATATTGTACATATTGTTAGTCCAAATCCATACCATCTTGGAAGAAATGAAAATAACGTCACTGAAAAACACCTTTTTTCTTACCTGAATGTATAACCTGACTCTAATCCTGTCTGAAATCAATAAATCCACATAGAACTGCTTTGTTTGTCGTCAAGAACAATCAATATGAATTAAAATGTAGTAAATTTAGTTACAGTTACGAGCTGTGGTGACATTCTACACCAACACTAACTTAAGCAAACTTATCAGAAAAACAGCACCAGACTGAATTAAATCAAGTTTTTTTTAACACGACGTAATAATAATAATAATAACAATATGACTGTTTAAAATGTAATAAATCAAGTGGAAGTCCTCTATTTTTTAAAGAGATAGTTCACCCAAAAATGAAAACTGACTCAATATTTACTCTCCCTCAAGTTTTTCCAAACCTTTATGAGTTTTTTTCTTCTATTAAACACAAAAGTAAATATTTTGAAAAAAAGCTGAAAACCGGTAACCATTGACTTCCATAGTAGGAAAAACAAATACTATGAAATTCAACGATTACAGGATTACAGCATTCTTCAAAATATCTTCTTTTGCGTTCAACATAAGAAAGTCATAAAGGGTGTGTGAATGATGACAGAATTGTCATTTTTCTGAAAACCGGTAACCATTGACTTCCATAGTGGGTAAATCAAATACTATGAATGTCAATGGTTACAGGTTTTTCAGCATTCTTCAAAATATCTTCTTTTGCATTCAAAAAAAGAAATAAAGACATAAAGAGTGTGTAAATGATGACAGAACTTTTTCTTTTTTTTTCGAAAACCGGTAACCATTGAGTTCCATAGTAGAAAAAACAAATACCATGGAAGTCAATGGTTACCGGTTACAATTCCGTCATTATTTACTCACCCTTTGACTTTCTATTTTTCTGTTTATAAAGTCAATTGTTTCCAACATTCTTCAAAATATCTTTTTGTGTTCAACAAAATAAAGAAAGTCATAAAAGGTGTGTGAATGATGACAGAATTGTAATTTTTCTGAAAACCGGTAACCATTGACTTCCATAGTGGGTAAATCAAATACTATGAAATTCATTGGTTACAGGTTTGCAGCATTCTTCAAAATATCTTCTTTTGCATTTAACAAAAGAAAGTTATAAAGGGTGTGTAAATGATGACAGAATTGTCGTTATCTGAAAACCGGTAACCATTGACTTCCATAGTAGGAAAAATAAACACTATGGAAGTCAATGGTTATGGGTTTCCAGAAAAAATGACAACTCTGTGATCATTTACACACCCGCTATGACTTTCTATTTTCTTTTTATGAAGTCAAAGGTTTCCAGCATTCTTCAAAATATCTTCTCTTGTGTTCAACAAAATAAAGAAAGTCATAAAGGGTGTGTAAATGATGACAGAACTGTCATGTTTCTGAAAACCGGTAACCATTGACTTCCATAGTAGGTAAATCAAATACTATGAAAGTCAATGGTTACAGGTTTTCAGCATTCTTCAGAATATCTTCTTTTGCATTCAACGAAAGAAAGAAAGACGTAAAGGGTGTGTAAATGATGACAGAGTTGTCATTTTGGCTGAACTATCCCTTTAAGTCCTTTTATAACCAAACAAGCTGAAGATTTTGTGCTCGAGTAAGACGACAGCAATGACTCTTTGGATGCCAACAGCTTTCTGTTTCTTCATATATGGCTGTTTCTTCTTCTTATTAGTCAGTTAAGTTCCATTTGCTTCTTTTGAATGTATGCATCTGTATGTGTGTGTGTGTATATGTGTGTGTGTGTGTGTGTGATCCCTTTGGCATTCCTCCAGTCTTCATCTGTCATGGTAACCTCGCGATAACTCTCAGGAATTCTCTCCTTTGGCCATTTTTAGACTCGATCTCCATGTTTTGGTTGCTGTTAATGTTGTAGTGAGGCAAGCAGTTTTCAAAATGTGTCACCTGTTTTAAATAAAACAAGGGAGAGAAAACAAAAAGGGAGACGCCAAATAAATAACCAGGGAGTAGTTAGTTGAGTTAAGCTGTTATGGTTACAGGACATGAAGAGCGGGCATGTTAAACGGCATAGTTTTAGGTGAGAGACATGTGAAAAAGTGTTTGGCTCAAACACCAAATGTCAGCTGTAAAACTCCAGGAGACGCCTTCAGCGACCTGTTCAAAGAGAGTCACAACATGTGCTGTTAAAATCAGGAGACACTCCAACAGGTTTAACCCTTGTGTGCTGTTGGGGATGTTTACATCCACTCTGGGCTAATTTTGAGTATAATTTGGCCACAACTTTCTCTGTGTTTCAGCAAATGGAATGGCAACAAATCTTAGTTTGACACATATTTTGGGAAAATACTTTGAAAATTAAAAAAAAAATCAAGAATAAACTTAAACTGAGTACCCTTTCATTATGTTGGTGGCTGTATTTGCCCCATTGACTTCCACTATAATGACATTTTCTGATTGCAAAGCCTTGACACCATATATTTACTTATTCTTTATTGTTTGTGGTTTTCCCTGTTGGGAAGAGGTACAATGTGTCATTTTTAATGTTGATCATCAGTTGCAGTGCAAAAAAAGTGTAATTTATGGCTTTTTTATGGAGTATAGTGTGTGCGTGCAAGACCTTTGTATACTTACCTTGATATGTCTGAGAAATAGAAAACTCCATATAAAAGCCAGAAACTTTTTTGCACAGGCCTATCTAAAGGGTTAATGATGCCCATGAATGCATGATTATATGGTGTCATGGCTTTGCAATCAAAAAACGTCATTACAATGTAAGTCAATGGGGCAAAAACAGCCACTAACACAACAAAAAGGTGGTAAATCTGAACGATACACAAGGTTTAAAGGGATGGGTCACATAAAAAAGGAGAATTCTGACATCATTTCCTCACCCTCCTGTCATTCCAAACTCTCCAGAAATGTAGTTTATCTTCTAAATAGCTCATGATAGCTGTCACTTCAATGAAAGGCCATTTCACCAATGTTGGAAGGTTCACGAAGAAAAAAAATAGACCTCTCACAATTGTGTCTGAATTAAATTCAGTTTACAAAAGTGATTTTATATATATATATACACACATACATACATACAATACATACACTCAGTAGCCACTTTATTAGGTACACCTTACTGGGTTGGACCCCCTTTAGCCTTCAGAACTGCCTTAATCCTTCGTGGCATAGATTCAACAAGGTACTAGAAATATTCCTCAGAGATTTTGGTCCATATTGACATGATAGCATCACGCAGTTGCTGCAGATTTGTCGGCTGCACATCCATGATGCGAATCTCCCGTTCCACCACATCACAAAGGTGCTCTATTGGGTTGAGCTCTGGTGACTGTGGAGGCCATTTGAGTACAGTGAACTCATTGTCATGTTCAAGAAACCAGTCTGAGATGATTCACGCTTTATGACATGGTGTGTTATCCTGCTGGAAGTAGCCATCAGAAGATGGGTACACTGTGGTCATAAAGGGATGGACATGGTCAGCAACAATACTCAGGTTGATACAAGGCAGAATGCATCCATGCTTTTATGTTGTTGACGCCAAATTCTGATTCTACCAACCGAATGTCGCAGCAGAAATCGAGAATCATCAGACCAGGCAAAGTTTTTCCAATCTTCTATTGTCCAATTTTGGTGAGCCTGTGTGAATTGTAGCCTCAGTTTCCTGTTCTTAGCTGACAGGAGTGGCACCCGGTGTGGTCTTCTGCTGCTGTAGCCCATCCACCTTAAGGTTGGACCTGTTGTGTGTTCAGAGATGCTCTTCTGCAGACCTCAGTTGTAACGAGTGGTTATTTGAGTTACTGTTTCTATCAGCTGGAACCAGTCTGGCCATTCTCCTCCGACCTCTGACATCAACAAGGCATTTGCGCCCACAGAACTGCCGCTCACTGCATATTTTCTCTTTTTCAGATCATTCTCTGTAAACTCTAGAGATGGCTGAGCGTGAAAATCCCAGTAGATCAGCAGTTCCTAAAATACTCAGACCAGCCTGTCTGGCACCAACAACCATGCCACGTTCAAAGTCACTTAAATCACCTTTCCTTCCCCATTCTGATGCGTTTTTTATGCGCACGCACTCAGCAGAGACTCGCGCTAAGCACACACACAAAGCTCTCGACACAGACTTGGGACACACAGCTTGTAACCTTGCGGACTGAACCAAATGGACAGCGACAATGCCCATTGCAACAAACGCAACAAGTTGTTTTCTTGTATAAGCGGAAACGCAAGCAACCTGGCTAAGTGAAAGTATCTTTCAAAAGTGCATTAACTGCAGAAAGACAAATGAAACGTTTTTGACTGCTTAGCTACTAACGGTAACATTACATCATCCACATCGTTCTGCCAGCAGTCAATCACCTAAACCTGTATAACATTAATAGTTAAATAAACACACACATTTGGTTACAATGAAAACAGTATTTTTTTTCTGCAGTAGCCTAAATAAATCTTAAACATTAAAAATGCTTTTACATCAGCTGTATTTTAAAAATATAGCCTAATAATAAACTATGCTTATTAAGAAAGCTTATTTTTACATTGCAAGATGCTCCAAAACTGTATTAAAAAAACAGTTAACTTTCAAAACACTGTTAACTCATTTATATGAATGCGTTAATGAAAATCATAAACATTATCTCATTTAACTGCAGTTTGCAACTCAAAAAGGGTTTTTTCAACTGCAGGGAGCACAATAAACCAAGAAAGATCCTGACGTCTGCCAGAAAAGTCAAACATGTTGATTTTTTAAAACATGAGTCATTTTCCTTCAAACCATTGTACATTCTTTTACAGGAAAAAAAAATATTTTTTTTTGTTTTACAATTACTGGTTTCATTTCATTTTACATTAAAAAGGTAACAATAAAACAAAGTGTTGTTAATTCTGATCAATTTTTTTTCCTAAAAAAAAAAAAAAATGCTATAAAAAGTACTGATAAGAGAACCGGTAAAGTACCGAACCGATAAGTGGTATCAATAAAAGAAGTAATACAGTTAAAACCTTAATGATACCCATCCCTAATCATAATTTTATGAAAGTACGAGATTATTTTTGTTTGCACGAAAGGCTAAAAAAAAACTTTGAAAGTTTTGCAACTCTTGCAGTCTGTGGAGAATGAGGGAGCTCTCTCTTTTAATATAAAATATGTGTTCCATGTGTTCTGAAGATAAACAAATATTGGGCATTTGAATGACATGATGGTGAGTGAATAATAACAGAATCTTTGGGTGAACTAACCCTTTAAAACTACAAGAAAATCTAAGAATGTCACTGTATAAGAGAACGAAATATCCAAATAGCGAGATTTAATATGATAGAAATACTGGGAATATGATAAACATTCTGCTGTTAATTCTGTCCTTTACTATTACAGTTATTGTGTATTGTTTATTAGTATTTTACTTTACTCAGGCTTGTGTTATTTCTTGTCATGTACTGTACACTACCTGACAAAAGTCTTGTTATTGATCCCAGTTGTAAGAGCAACAAATAATAACTTGACTTCTAGTTGATTATTTGGAAAAGTGGCAGACGGTCGATTTTTCAGATGAATCATCTGTGGAACTGCATCCCAATCATCACAAATACTGCAGAAGACCTATTGGAACCCGCATGGACCCAAGATTCTCATAGAAATCAGTCAAGTTTGGTGAAGAAAAAAATCATGGTTTGGGGTTACATTCAGTATGGGGCTGTGCGAGAGATCTGCAGAGTGGATGGCAACATCAACAGCCTGAGGTATCAAGACATTTGTGCTGCCCATTACATTACAAACCACAGGAGAGGGCAAATTCTTCAGCAGGATAGCGCTCCTTCTCATACTTCAGCCTCCACATCAAAGTTCCTGAAAGCAAAGAAGGTCAAGGTGCTCCAGGATTGGCCAGCCCAGTAAACAGACACGAACATTATTGAGCATGTCTGAGGTAAGATGGAGGGGGCATTGAAGATGAATCCAAAGAATTTTGATCAACTCTGGGAGTCCTGCAAGAACGCTTTCTTTGCCATTCCAGATGACTTTATTAATAAGTGATTTGAGTCATTGCAGAGATGTGTGGATGCAGTCCTCCAAGCTCATGATGGAGTCAGACACAATATTCATTCTGTTTCCACTGCACCATGACTTTATATTCTATACTGGACATTATTTCTGTTAAGTGACAAGACTTTTGTCTAAGCAAAGTCAAACCTTACTGTCCTAATGAAATAATTAAAAATCAAGACATGATCATATTTTATTTTGGTCAAATAAGTGTAATCTAGAGGCCTTTGCCTTTTATATAACCAACTTCTGATACCAAATGATCAACTAGAAGTCAAATTATTATTTGCTGTTCCTAAAAGGTAGGCGACAAGACTTTTGTCAGGTAGTGTATACTCATATTTACCTCAAAAAATGACCCCAGCCCAAGTATTTATATATATATTTTTTATAATATTTTGTAGCCTACAATAAAACCACCCTGCTCATACTAGAAAAATTTATTATTATCATCTGCAGAATAGCATATGAGTGCAATGGCAGTTTCCCAATATTGCACAACCCTAAACTGACATAATTCATCTACACAGAAATCACTGAGCAAACACTTCTGCAGCAGATCAACAGTGACGTTGCAAAGTGGTTAAACTCTACAGTGGCCAGTGTTATGTTTTCATAAATGAATGCGAGTGTTCAGGTACCTGTGGGTGCTGCTGTGTGCTGTCTGCTGCTCTTGATGTCCAAGTAGATTGTGTAGGAATCATACGCAAACAGGATCCCAGCCAGCAGACCAAACACCTGCGAGAGGGTAAGCATTATTATAAACAAGTTCACACAGACTTTAACATACAGAGCACAGCTATGACAGCACCTTCATTTACACGAGGACTAGTAAACCAAAACTGTATAAAAGGTTTGAGTTTAGAATCTTCAAGTAAAGTTCTTCATTGAGATCTTTAACGTCCTCGTCATTTACATCATCTTTTGCGGTGTGCTACAGAATGTTGGATGTCTTACCCCACCAGCGATGCGAGCCCCATCTCCAGCTCCACCGATCACACAGATCAGCGAGGTGATTATATAGAGTGCTGCACCAATTATAGCACGAAACAGATCCTGAAGGGGCAAACAAAGAAAAGCTGAGCAGATCTGGATTATGTTAAGCTCACCACCATGATGCTCGTGTGTGTGCGTTTATACTTACAGTCCAGGGCCAGTTCACCACCAGGAACTGTTTGTCCAGCTCCAACATATAGATAACGAAGAAGATGATGGCAAAGACCATCTCGCAGATTGCGACCGCTGAATACCCTCCGTACATCGATGCGGCATAACAGATCAGGATGATGAAACTGATGAGCTACAGACAAACAAAGAAAAAGCTTGAGTGCGTCAGTTTACATCAGTATGGACGTGAACATTTTGATCAGGAAGCGTAAGCCTCTACTCTATACTGCATTTACATCATTCTACAGGCCTAAAGCTTGTTTATTTATTGCTGTGTTATTATTAAGATTGCAATAAAACAAACATAGGTACAGATCAGTTTTTTATGTATTGTCATAGTCAATATATCTACTTATCGTGCAATACTTGGAGATGACCTCAATATTTTTTTTTTTTGCCATTGCAATATATATTTACAAATTCACAAATAATGTTAAAGCTATTTTACAATGACATTTACATTCTACCTCACCTATAACTGGACATTTACCTAATAGGATATTTCATAAGCTTAAGAATGATACGCATTTTAAAGTATTTATGGCTATTTGCATTATTATGCTGTTATGTAACCAGTGGAATAAAATGATCTCAAAATGACAATAATATCGCTTATCGCAACAACTTCTGTGACAATATAATCGAACAACAAAAATTCCTTATCGTGACAGGCCTAGTATTGTGATGTGCATTTAAAGATTTCTGATTTCAAACAATAAATAAATAAAAATATAGGGCAGTGCTTGTTTTAAGTCATTGGCTACTGGCTGAGATGTGGGAATGCAAGCTATATTGATTAGAAGTTTAGGGTAGGGCGTGTCCGAATCCACTCTTGCTATTTTAAAAACAGTCTGTGCACCCGGCGCATGGTCTAAAAGGGTTGTCCTCATTCTCTTAAGGAGTTATGGGTGTGTTTTGGGCTTAATGTGCATTAAACCAATCAGAGTCTCACCTCCCATTCCCTTTAAGAGTCAGTTGCGTTGCGCCATGGCGTATTTGCTATTTACATGGCGGACTTTGTAAGAGGAAAAACTAAATGCTTTACTTGCGAGAAAACAGTTAAACAGACAATCTGCACCGTGAGGATAAAGAACCAGCCTCCTCCATTCGGCCTCTTTACTTTTACTTTACTCCTTTTCTGTCGTGAATAAGGAATCAGTGTTGTACTCACTTCACTGAAGACATCTATTAGCCGACATATTTAATTTCAGTTGTTAAGTGCAAATATTTGTTTCAAAACTATTTCTAAATTCAGTTCTAATTTCCAGCAAACGAATAAATGAACAATAATAATGAAGTGTGGTCAAAAACGGAGTTATATCCAAACACACGTCCTATTCTTATGCTCCATATGGTGATGCAGACGTCTCCAAAACCTGACAGGTGGACAAATCTAAACTTGTTTTTTTAAAACAAATATAAATATGCATATAATAAATAGTAATGGGCGATATAAACGATATGCAATATAAACGATACAAAATTGGCCTACGATAGAGATTCTAATTCTATTGCACTATCGGGATAATACATGTTTGATGACGCAATCTACCCGCCAAATTAAGAGCAACGAGCTGCAGCCGGCTGCAACGCATCATCTTGAATAAACATGGACAAGGCTCGACAGTGCGACCATTTCGCTCGCATTTGCGACAAAAAATAGACGTGTGCGAACTGGAAAATTTATTTAGTCGCACATGTGCAATTAATTTTCTTTTTTAATAAGCTCAATTGATAACTTAATTCACTCGGCCATGGTAAAACAACATGCTCTTCACACTAACTTATGGTGTAGGCTTTTACGTTGGAAATCTATTGTGACTGTAGCACATGCTGACGCTCTCAACAACAGCACTAAGCAACGCATGGCACCGAATGGCGACGTGTCGCACAACTTGCGAGCCTAATGCATGGCATATCGTGGCTTGTCACACAGATTCCCACACAGCGCTTCCCACACAGATTTTACCTGGGCGGCCGATATATTATTGGGGCGGCCCGGTTCTGTGTTCGCGAGAAACTGAGAACACTCTGCCACAGACTCACATGCTCTGCATGCAGACCCACAGAGACGCGCTGGATACAGAACTGTTGTCCTGACTTTGGTAGCAGCTTTGAGAAGAGCGCGAAGACTAAATAGACTGATCCAGCTCATTATTTGGGGTGACAATACATTCTCTTTTCCCCGGACATGTCCGAGAATCTGCTTTCGCTTTCGATATTAATTGTATTCATTTTTGCATTACTTTATAAGCAAACTTTGTCTGGTGCGTCTCAATCTCTCAGCAGCACCAACACTACAGCAGACAGAGAGAGAGGGAGAGAGGGAGAGAAAGAGCAGATCAAGACACCAGTTTTAATTTCATTAGGAGAACAAAATGTTTAAAATCAAATGTGTTACCTTAGGCTGCAGGTTAGAAATATGTTTTTATTTAAAGTATCTGCAATACACAATTTTATCTGACTAATTTAATACTGGAAGTAATTTCAGTACAGTGTAAGTTCCGTAACTAAAAAGACACCAGTTTTTTTGTTCTCTGCAACTTGGCATTTAGGAACCAAGGACTTAAAAGAAAAGTCTTTCTTTCTGAAAGGCACTGCATTTAGTTTATTTATCTGCAACATTGTGTTGTTTAATTACAGTTTTGCTTTTGCACAATAAATGTTCTCAAAATGACATGCAACCTTTCTTTATTTCTTAAAAAAAATAGCAGTTTGGCTTTCCTAAGGGTCTATGTAACCTGTTCTGAAATGGTTCTATTATAATTTATATATCGCAATATATATCGTTATCGCAAGAGGCTGCAATGTA
The DNA here is from genome assembly GCA_903798195.1 of Danio kyathit. Lineage (NCBI taxonomy): Eukaryota > Metazoa > Chordata > Actinopteri > Cypriniformes > Danionidae > Danio > Danio kyathit. The sequence goes on from LR812526.1 coordinate 60,212,764, forward strand.
TATCGCAATATGGATTTTAGGCCATATCGCCCATCCCTAATAATAAATTATAGTTTCTCAAAATAGCAACGCGCCAACAATCCACCTTAACACACCTCCTTTTCTGACAGCATGCCCATGAGTCCACAAAGTGGCGCAAATAGATTTACTATTTAAACAACGTGGCGCAAAACATGAAAGTTACTGTTGCGCTGGTCTGAAAATAGCAACAAATCGTGCCATACACCTCTTGTGCCTTATTGCGCCGGGTGTATGATAGGGTCCCATTAGCAAGAAAATGAATCTAATGCGCGGCATCTACAGCACAAACCAGATTCTACTATCACTAATGCGCACTTTAAATAGCATCCTTTTAAAAAGATAAAAAATAACAATCTAATATCTGCTATCTATTTCAGTTTCCTCAAACTAGCAACATGCCAACAATGTGCCTTAACACCTCCTTTTTGGTTTCATTTTTCATGTACATGGCAAATGCATTTTGGGAAGGTTGAAATTGGAATAGTTTGAAAACTTTTTAAATTATATTGTTTTTTTTCCTCTGTGCCACGGTGGCTCAGTGGTTAGCACTGTCACCTCACAGCAAGAAGGTCGCTGGTTCGAGTCCCGGCTGGGCCAGTTGCCATTTCTGTGTGGAGTTTGCATGTTCTCGCCGTGTTGACGTGGATTTCCTCCACAGTCCAAACACATGCTCTATAGGAGAATTGGCTAAACAAAATTGGCCATAGTGTATGAGCGTGTGTTTCTTCATGTGTTCAATACTTTTCCCCCGGTGTTATTTCATTTTATTACGCATAACTTCATTTGTAAACTAATTAGATTTGTTTTCTTTACATGATAAGGATTTCTTTAGATGCTATCAACATTTTTTCTGAGAAAAATGGTGACGTGTACTTCTTTTCCCCGCTGTATATAACAAAACCCATTTTTTTAGTCTTTTTTTAGCATCAGTGTGCTTCCCCCAATTCATTTGGCCTTTTAGTGTGGAAATTCTCCCTCTTAAGTACAGTACGTCATTCATGATTGCTGCCAAATCACCAAAGCTTTTTACTACCGTTCACAATCCCTCAGAACGACTCAGCTGCTCTAGGTGTCGGTTAACAGTGGAGCTCTGAATTTCACACATCCCCTAAAGTTTCTGAAGCTTTCAGAACTTTGATTGCTAAAACATGTGGTGCGCACTACAGAGAGGAAAAACAAGTGTAAACACAGCACAATTCATTCAATAGAAAGTCCTTATATGGTTATAAATGAAGAATACCTTTGGGAGTACAGAGATATTATGAAGTTAAAATCAACTCAGTCCTTGCTTAAACTCAAACAGTCGATACACGTATTTGCAGATACACTAAACCCTAAATAAACACTGCCAGCTCTACTAGGAGAACTTTGTTTCTTGTTAGTCAGACTTCATGGATAATCTCTGACTCATGGTTTGTTTTTAAACTCCAATGAAAGGAAAACTATGGGGATATTTGAATTTTTTTAGCATGATTACTAGGGCTGGACGGTCGTTACTGCGGAAAAAATTATTACCCGTAATAAGTGTATTTTTTCTGTGTATTCCGCAAGATGTAAATAAGTAGGTGTGGCTAATTAACATACAATGTGTGCGAGCCTGAGGGAACCGCTGACTGGAGCTCTCGTAGTAAGATCAGGTCAACAATTTGAGGTGAACTTTAAACTATGGTTTAGATTAACTGTTCTGTATAACCGACTTGCAACTGTGAATATGACTAATAAATAACTCTCTGTAATAAATGACTGTCAAACCAATCATAGAGATTAATTCAGTATCTGCTCTCTTAGGGGCCGAATGCGCTTTTTGCATTGAGAGGCGCATCTTTTTTCAACAGGGTTTCTGCAGATATCATAATGTCAAATTTAAGACTTTTTAAAACCATAAAGTATTAAATTTAAGACCTATACCACAATATCAAAAACACGCATACACAAAGAGAAAATGCAAAAATCACAAAATTAGTGGCAAAATAAATTTCTAGTACTAAAGACAGGTTAGATGCATCATTGAACTACAGGAAAAAAACAAACAAACATCTTAAGGCTGATTTATACGTTCGCCTGGCGCCGCATCACGCACTCTGCTGACTGTGCGCTCCTCACGAACCGGACGAGACTTTAAAAGTCTAGACGGATTTAAAAGTCAGACGGATAAACAGAGAAGTAGGACGTTTCCAAAACTACGTCATATCATTAATATTGTTCAAGATTTTTAAACTGATTATTTCTATTATGTTTTTTTTATTTTTATTATTATTTTAATGATTATAAGGATTTTTTTGTTAACCATTCAAGTTTTTTTTTTAATTAAACTTTGATGCATCACTTGCTTTTGTTTAATCTCAGACAGTTTTACCTATTAAAGTTAAATATTAATGACAACAGAATATGGGATGCTCTACAAATATATTTTTTATTATGGCAATAATAAAAGAAAAAAAAAAAGTACACTTACGAAAAATACTGACTTTTTTTTTTTGCCTGCTCAACAATTGACACATTACTGTCTGGCTAGTTTCTGTCCTCTATATGCTAAAAAAAGGCAATAATGGTCCAACAATCCTGTCCATTATCACTAATAAAGCCTAGAAATAGGGCATCCGTATATTGTAATATCAAATATTCCTTTCCAGTTATCAAAGAAATAATTTGTTACTTTAGTTGTAACTATTAAATTGTTTTAAATTCAAAATTGTAATATATACATCAGTGTTAAACCTATAAATGGTGGAAAAACATTCTGTAATATTAAAACCACCCGGGTCTCCACTTTTGCATGGCCTCTTTTTGGTTTTAACAAACTTATCCCTCATGTTTTTCTAAACTTTTACAAAAACTTTCCTCCTTTCCCACGGCTGTTGCAATTTCTAGCCAAGAATTATTGTTTATCTGGTTATCTCTATGATGATCACGCATGCACGGATCATAAAGGTGTCTGTACAGTTGTACCTGTTTCAGACAAAATCTTTTCAAAGTGATTCATATTCAACTCAAATCAAATGCGGCGCCGCCGCCGAACTGTTCGCTCAAGTCTCAAAATATTTTGTGCGCTCCGCCAGCCAAAATCATGTCGCGCGCACCCAAAGCAAACACCCTGATGACATCCCATTCACCGCGCCAATGAGTTCAATATCAGAAAGCTGATTGGCTATTGCATGTTGGTCTCATTTGTAGTTGTAATACCGCAAATTACATTTGGACTATAGAACTACAACACCATGAAAACCAAGCAACAACAACAAAAAAGAATTTAAATGAGCATTAGATGTAGTGTTACATGGACATCGGAAAAATAAGACCTGTGCAAAAATATTTAAGACCTAGAACAGAGAATTTAAGACTTTTGAAGGCTAAAATTTTTAAATTTTAGACTTTTTAGGACCTGCGGAAACTCTGTTTGAGTGGTTTACTAATGAGCACGACCGTTTTGCGCACTGCTTATGCTTATACTGTTTGATATGGATTTATTAATCATTCATACTGTTTAATGAACGCAAACTGTCGTAGATTAATAAAGACGCAAACCCCTCACTGCACGACAGCTGCGCCTTCAGCAAACCTCCTAATTCCTGCAGCACGAGGACTTTATGATTGTTTATGAGCGTCTAAAGTGGCTGATCTGTTCGGGGAAATATTTGACTGCGTGTCACCTCATATCAAACGACTAAAACGATATAACTAAAGAAATCTCCACTGTGCTTAACGAAAGCGCTTCTCTACTGAACAGCGCATCATCGATGACGTAAGCGCGCCCAGGCCCAAATGTAATGAGAGTGCGGGCCGTCGGGGGAGACGAGAGTGGGGACAAGCGTGCTTTGGCCTGGTTCAAGGCAACTGTACATAGTGTGAGTACGGCCTTATTTATTAATATTTACTTGTTTAATGCTTGTTGTAAAGACAGTACGAGGGTTCTTCTCCTCCTGAAGTGTTATTTATGTTGCCATGGTTTGTCGAAGTGTTAATGATTTGTACACACACCACCGTTAAACGCCTTTTATTTGTGAGATGCTGCTGCCAGAGCAACAATAGCAAACACACGCGCACACACACACACACACACACACACACACACACACACACACACACACACACACACACATACACACACACCATAACGACTCAAACAGGAAGATCATCAAAGTGTTAAGAGGCCAGTTTCCTGTTTACCCTCACTTGGAGAAACAAAATTACGCTACCATGGCAACATGTAAATGAAATGAATATTCGTCTATATTCTAAATGCTTGAATGATTCAATGAATGCTTTATGGATGTCTGCTTGTATTCAATCAAACATTAAGTGATGCTTTAGCAAAATTTGCTCACTTAAATGCCAAATCTGTCAATTCGGTCATCATTTACTCACCCTTCACTTTTGTCCAACCTGTTTGCAGGGTTTTATCAAGTGAAATTTAAGACTTTTTAAAACCCTTGTGAATTAAATTTCAGTCTTACACAAGGCTAAACGCTAAAGCCCCGGTCAGATCACATGACTTTTATTGTCGGTTACAAAAGTCACTATGTCAGATTTTTTATTATAAAATCTTTCTTTTTTTTGATAAATTCTTGACTTGTCGTGGGTAACAAATGTGCCAGACTACACGTTCCTTCACGATCAGTCATCCCATGACGTCTACGACGAGTGTTATTTCACAAAGCAGTCACAAGTGTTGCTATAAAAATATTTATTATCTCAATTTCAATTTTTTTTTCTCAATAAACACTGATGCTAATAACTACATTATTTAGGGCATTCCTTACGACAGTGGTGTCAAAGTCAATTCCCGGAGGGCCGGAGCCCTGCAGAGTTTAGTACCAGCCCTGCTTCAAAACAGCTATCTATAGGTACCAAACAAGCCTAAAGCACTCAATTAGTTTGATCAGGTGTGTTTAATTAGGGTTGGAACTAAACTGTGCAGAGCTCCGGCCCTTCAGGAACTGGCTTTGACACCTGTGCCTTATGACATGGATAGGATCAAACTTATGATTCCTGTTTAATATTAAGATATTTTCTTTGAAATCTAAATGTATATTTTCCTGCCATGGGTTGCTTTTTAAACAATTCCTCCCTGAACTTGCTGCAAATGAGATGGAGAAAATGAAAGCACATCAGCACTGAGGAAAAAGCAAATGCTCAAGACATAATCTTCAAAATAATGAAATATTAAAAAATTTGCAAATATATGACAGAGATTTGTGATACAATTAGGCCTGCAACAATTAATTGATTAAATCAATTAAAATCGATTACTAAAAGTGCTGGTAATGAATTTCATAATCGATTTGTAGTGTTGCGTGACACGATGTTTGATTATTAAAAAAAACTTAAGTTGAGCACAGAGCGAAGCCGATGTGTATTATTCATATCAGATACACGTAGTGAAAGTAACAATAAAGTTCAATCTATTCTTCTTCCAGCTGGCCAGCCACTTGCTTGCTTGCATTTTGGGAGTAACTGATGAATTTACGTGCTGAATCCTGCATGTTCTGCTTTTATGAATGAGGCATACGACCCGACGCAGTCAACAACAAAATACACTCACTTACACGTTTTTGTGAATTGGAATATCAGGTAGTTGATGACATGATGAGCGAGCGTGTGAATATTTTGTATTAAAATGGAAAGGCATAATAAAAGGGATACATCAATGACTGTAAAAGGGACATGAGCAAAACATGTGTGTGTGATTAGCTATCTCTACTTCACATCTATTACATAAGGGATTAATTGTTGGTGAAAATTGAGCTAATTTTGCTTTTGTCCAATGTAGGTGTAAGAGCCAGTTATGCATAATTCATTTGTGATAATAATTTAGTTAAAGAGCCCCTATTATGGGTTTTTGAAAATGGCCTTCTATGTAGTGTGTAACACAGCTCTTAGTGAAGTGAAATATCCAGCTAAAGCTTAAATCTGAAAGTGGACAGTTTTTAAAACTATTAATTCATCTATAAAAGAGTCGACTCATAGTGGTTTAAACGAATCGTCTTGATAACGATTCTTTAGCCGTTTCGGCGTTACGTAGACGCGAAACATAATGGTTGCGCGCGCAGACCCGCGAATTTAAATCTGCGGCCCCGCCCACTAACACAGCAGCTAAGAGAGGAAGATAAACAGATCCTGAAGTCATGAGTCATGAAGACGCTGTGCTTAGCTGGATATTAGTGGAAGTTTGAGGGAAAGTTTGTGTTATTTTCTCTACCCAAAGATGAAGCTGTGAAGAGTCAGCGGTTGAGGTTTATTTTTTTTGCAAAAAAGGAAGGATCAGAAAAGACTACTGATGTATGAGACTTTGACAGAGCTCCACAGGAACTATCAATACACAGCTCATGGATTACTCCTCCATTTTGTAATGAGGGTTGGTGATCGTTGGGAAAAGCAGAGTACAGGTAAGCCATGACAACATACAACACTTATACATATCGCGACTAAAACCACGCTAAAAACGCCACGCGTGCCGCTTTCTTTGCGGATTTAAACGTGTTTGTGAGCTTGCAATCCTGTCGTTTGTCATGTGTTTAACTGAACTGCTTTACTGCACTCATGCACACACAAAAAATCCGGGAGACTGGGGGATGAACGGGAAAACCGGGGGAGTTCACGGACGCCGCCCTCACTATTCTATGGAGGCGCCGACTCTAATAACACTGATGAGAACCGGGTACTGTATTCTGTGGTGTCAGTAACTAATGTGAAGTTGTTTCTTTAATGTACATTCTTATGTATTCTGTTTTTGAATGTTTCTGTTAAGGACTTATTTTTGTGTTGTGTCCTCTGAGGAGGAGGGTAATGTGTGTGTGTGTGTGTGTGTGTGTGTGTATGTGTCTGTGTGTGTGAAAAAAGAGCAGGTAGAGCAGAGTTGCCAGATTGGGCGGTTTCCCGTTCAATTGGACTGTTTTTAACTCGATTGTGCGGGTATAAACACTTATCCTGTTTTTCGCGACTGTCACAACCGTGTTTTCCAGATGAGTGGGTGGGTTTTTTTTCATTTTGGCGGGTTTTGGATAGTTTTTGGGCTGGAATCAGTCAGCTACATCTGGCAACACTGAGGTAGAGTATGACAGGCTAGGAGACTCGTGTCGATTTCCTCCCCAGTTCTTTGAGTTTTTGCTTAATAAAATAGTTAGTCGTCAGTATTTTCAAGCTGATCGTCTGTATTTACATTCACCCACTGCCGAAATCCACGCCTTACACTAATATTAAGCGTGTATGCACTCTGACTACTTCTATATTGTTGATAAGCTGTGCTGGGCATTTCACTCTGTCTCGTGCTGAACGCTGTCGGCCAGTCGCAACAGGCTGTCATCGGGCCAATCAGCGCAGATTAGCTTCGCGCTAAGGAGGGGTTTGGGAACAAATGAATCACTGAACGATTCATATGGGAGTCGCTGGGAAAATTAGGTAAAAATAAATGCAGATTATAAGACCATGAAAGTGTTTTTTGACCTTGCATGCATAATAGACTGTTGTTGGAGACCCTTACAACCAAAATATGACCCTATTTAATTTATAATAGAGGCTCTTTAAAAAGGTTAACGCATGGTGAAAATTGATATTTAAATATAATAAGAATTCATAGTGATTGTATTATCTAAAATGCATAATTGAATAATTAATACAATTTAAAAACTTCTACTTTGGTAATTTTGGCTTCCGACAGTAATGCGTCATAAGGCCATTTGTACGTTTAAGTCAGATTGCAGTTATGGATGTTGGAAGCAACAAAGTTTTTTGACCGAGCTATATCGAGTCTATTGTATCTTTGTTTGCATTTCTTCAGTAAACCCATTTTAAATGAAGATTCGGTCTTACTGGCGTTTTTTTCAAATACTGGTTGTTGGAATAGAAGCTGCAAAAGGTGGTACATAAGGATGTGCACGAAAGGTGTGCCACTACAGTAGGCGATGAACCACTTTAAACGGAATAATTGTGTCGCAAACAAATTGAAGTCAAGTAAATCCTATTTATAATGTCTTGCCAAATTTCCTTTGAGAGAAAAAAATTAAGACATTTTAAGACCCAGCGGACACCCTGTGTTTGAGTTTTTCTTCTGTTGAACACTAAAGAAGATATTTTGAAGAAAGCTGGAAACGTGGAACCATTGACTTCCATAGTATTTGTTTCTTCTACTATGGAACTCGGCAGTTGCAGGTTTTCAACTTTCTTCAAAATATCTTCTTTAGTGTTCAACAGAAAAAAGAAAACCTCATGAATGTTTGCAACCACTTGAGGGTGTGTAAATAGTGAGTACCTTTTCATTTTACATAGTTTGATTAATCGTCACATATTATTTGATGTCACAACATTACAGTTCCTTCTGTCAAGACTTACCACATTTGTTAAACACTTGTTAAAATGCACTGTAGCCCTTATAATCTGTAACAGTGAGTATATATCAAATATTTGGGAGAACTTAGGGCTGGGCGATATGGCAAAAAAAAAAAAATCTCGATTTTTTTCATAAAGTTTGACCGATTCACGATTTCGATTTCGATTTTTTATTTATTTTTTTATTAATTTTTTTTTACTGTGTAACTACCTTACCAGCTTACCTTGTTCATTTAAATTTAAATAAATGCTGAAACTAGTTTTTTTCATGCTCACTTGTAAAAGAAAAGCAATAGTGTGACTAAACGCGGTTATGGCACTCTCTCATATAGGGATGCTAAACATAGCTACAATAGAAGTCACAGCAGGTCATATGTTGTGCAGCTTTGGGCAAATTTTATTTGGAGAGAAAATGACCAAAATGTAACTTGAAAATTAAAAAGGATTGGAGGGGAAATAAATATTCAAATCTCTGTACATAACAGAAAAATAAACAATGATAATGCAACAATAGTTTATCTGTATTAGTGGCAAGGCAGAAATATATATTTAGACAGGCCTTGTCAAAGTGAGCGGGCACTTTCACTAATAAAAAAATATAGCACTTAAATTATTTCATAACAATCAATAAAATAACAGCGGTTTTATATCAAAAAATGGTAATGATATAAAATATACTACATTTTGATGGTAAAATATAACCATTTAAACGATTTTGTATTTAAATATTAAATAACGAATGCATCAAGTTGAACATAAAAAAACGAATGAAACAACACATAGCATATCAGGATATAAAGGACTATATTTAGCAGAATGCTGCTCATTTATCTTTGTAATTTTATAGTTTTATTTTTGTTATTTTAATTATTTTTTGTCTTCATAAATAACTAACGAGCTGTAGACAAATATCTGCTTGACGTTTTAGAAAATATTTGTGCGTAGCTCCACCACCCAGTGTATATTAAAGATCACCGTGAGAAAAAAAACCCCACAGAAACCTGTTACATATCTATATACATTTAAAGGTCTATCTTATATTTAACTGAATAGTATAATGGCCTATAGCTGAAATGTTGGAAATTGCTCAATTTATTTTTATAAAACATTTGTCGATACGTATTGATATTTTTTGGAGTAAAAACTGCCGACATTTAAGAATCCATATTTATTTTATTCATTCATTCATTTTACTTGTTTATTGGTGCACATATGGGTTATGATTTAATTCATACAGTACCTTGACAGCTACTGTGCCACTCCGTAATTCAAGCAAAAGTCCAAATTAAAGAAAGATTTGACTTTCTGCGGTGACCGACATTTACAACACGCCGTAACCGTCCTTCAAATGGTGCGCGGGTCCCCGTCTCGCAGCTCGCGCGGGAGACACAGACGGCTGCGGGACGCGAACAACAGCACGACGCGCATGGAAACATTCGCGAAGCTGGCTGTCTGATTGCGGGGCTGTTGTTGCTCAAGCGGGAAAATGTCCCGGTGTTCCCAAAGGCCGGTCCGCCCTGGCGCGCTTCCGCTACCAGCTGTGGCAGCACATCAACAGAGCCGCGACGTCAACACACAGAATCAGCACAATTCAGCATGGTTGTCTAACAGTTTAAAACGGTTTGGCACAATAGTGGAAAAGCAGCTTTAATATTTTTATTAAAAAACCGCGATTCCTCGATTTTGTAAAAAATAAAATCGTCTTAAAACGTAAATTCGAATTAATCGAAAAAATCGGAAAAACCGCCCAGCCCTAGGAGAACTATTACATTAAATAATATAAGCACACAGGTGGCACAGTGGTTAGCACTGTCGCCTCACAGCAAGAAGGTTGCTGGTTCGAGTCCCGGCTGGGTCAGTTGGCATTTCTGTGTGGAGTTTGTATGTTCTCCCCGTGTTGGTGTGGGTTTCCTCCGGGTGCTCCCACAGTCCAAAGACATGCACTATGGGTGAATTGAATAAACTAAACTGGCCATAGAGTATAAGTGTGTGTGTTTATGGGTGTTTCCCAGTACTGGGTTGCAGCTGGAACGGCATCGGCTGCGTAAAACATATGCTAGATAAGTCGGTGGTTCATTCCACTGTGGCGACCCCTGATAAATAAGGGACTAAGCTGAAGGAAAATTAAATAATCAATATAAGCACACACACACACACACACACACACACACAAACTACTCATTCATTCATTCATTTTCTTTTAGGCTTAGTCCCTTTATTAATCAGGGGTCACCACAGCTAAATGAACCGCCAACTTATCCAGCATATGTTTTACACAGCGGATGCCCTTCCAGCTGCAACCCATCTCTGGGAAACATCCACACACTCTCATTCACACACATACACTACGGACAATTTTAGCCTACCCAATTCACCTGTACTGCATGTCTTTGGACTGTGGGGGAAACCGGAGCACCCGGAGGAAACCCACGCGAACACAGGGAGAACATGCAAACTTCACACAGAAATGCTAACTGACCCAGCCGAGGCTCGAACCAGTGACCTTCTTGCTGTGAGGCGACAGCACTACCCCTACTGCGCCACTGCGTCGTCCTACACAAACTACTATATAATATTAATAATTATGAGTATTTATGTTATTTTTTAGGTTTATATTTGCATTATACACACCCAGAAAACCTCAAATCCACATTAAAGCTATGCTAAAACTGTTTTGTCACTAATTGTTGAACACTAACACAAATCCACTGACTGGAACTTTGATTTAAAAGCCTCTAGGATTCAATCTTTTAGCCACTAGGATTTGATTTGATGGTTTAGCCTCTAGGATTCAAGACATTTCCTTGAGAAAACAGCTCATAATCTAATTCTGAGCTCAACAAAGATGTCTTTTACTGGCCTTATTTAATTTACAAAAGAGCCAACTACTTGTGCATTCACAAACTGCATATGGGAAAAACTACTTTAAGGTTGAAGGTAAATGTTAGCCTATCACTACCCAGAACATCATTTAAACTGAAAACTCTTTTTAGCACATCTAGTTTTGATTTTCGGCTAAGCTCAGAATACCAGAGAAAAGCTGAGTTAGGCGTTTTTCCATTAGAGTTGCCAGCTTAAAACACACAGTCTTATCTCTCCTTGTCTTTGAAATGAAGCCAGCATGGGGGCACACAGATTTATCGCATACTTTTGACAAATATGTAAGCTCTACATTCATAAATCTTCTCACAGATGTGCCCCCTGCTCTGCATTAAAGTAAAACTCTCCTAAAAATCCCAAAAATGTTTTAAAAGCTGCTGTCGCATCACTTAAAAAGGGGAAAAGGAGATCAATTATAAACTTAATTTAAATAAAATATAATGTACTGATACAAATAACTGAAATAATTATTAATGACTAAATTTAGTGCTTGGTTTTTCTCAGAATCTCAGCAAATGCCATTATTACTGACCCATTTTAATGCCCTCAAAACATTTTGAATGTAAGTGTCATGGGTTATTTATTTATTTATTTATTAAAATGATTGATTTATGCTAGAACCAATGCTAGCATTATGCTAACATAGTAGAATGTAAAACATGTAAATTCTGTCAATTCTGAAACATGATTGCACAGTGTTGAACAAACTTGAAACATGTTAAGCATGATAGCAAAATGCTTTATATATGCTAGCAATGTGTTAAATCATGCTAAAATGTATCAGGCTAAGCCATGGTAGCAAAGTGCTAAATATTAGAAATATGGCAATTCTTGTTAATAATGTGTTAAAATATTTAAGCATGTTAGCACAGTGATAAAACATGTTAACAATGCTAGAAACATGCTAACAACAAGATAATGTATGTTATCATTGTGATAATACATGTTACTAACATGTGTTAATGTTTAAAACATACTGGTTTAGCATGTTTAAGCATGCTAGCAATAGTTTTAATTCATGTTATCAATAATGTGGAAATCCATGTTAACAACATGTTAAATGTGCTAAAAACATGCTAGCATTGTACAAAGTAGGGTTGCCACCATACTGACATTTGGTACCAATCATACCTGCCAACATATGTTTCTGAAAATCCGGGAGACTTTGGGTGGGTGTCGTTGAGGTTACAGGAGTAAATAACAAAATGGGAGGGTGGCGGGACATGGGTCTGAAATACGGGAGACTCCTGGGAAAAATGGGAGTGTTGGCAGTTATGGTACCAATCGATACAGAAATTTTCTTAAAGGGTCACGAAACACCAAAACACATTTTTTGAGCTGTTGACAGTCATATATGTGTCCCACGCTGCTATAAACACTATTAGGACACATATATTGCACTAAAAAGTGAAAATTGGTTGTTTTTGCGTTATTTTGAGCAAATTCGTTCTTCCGGTTTGAAACGAATTTTTGAAGCTGCGTCACGGCCATGAGATACATAGGTGTGAATCCAGGCTGGAGAGTGGCTGTCTGTCTTTTCGAGAACATTCTGACGTATCTGAGTGTGCTGCATTAATTCATGACAAAGACTTTGTTCAAACCAATCAGCGCGCTCTATTGTGTATGACGTGAAACTTTATTAATATGCATGATAGCTCTGGAGACTGTTTACGTGTTTACACTGTTCAGATGGCAGAGAGACGCCACGTTGTGTTGCTAAAACAAGTGAAAGTACAAGAATTTGGAGACACGGGTCGTCAGTGTTGCGTTTATTAGTGTGCTGCAGTGAAGGTTTTGTTATCTCTCTATGAGAGAGCTGCTGGACTCACGTGTGGATTATAGTGCACGCGACACGCGATAGAAACGCGTTTGTAAGGAACATTTTCATGCTCTTTCAATTTTTAAAGACATACCATAGTCAAAATGATTTAGTTACTAAGTTTACAGTATGTTAATATGACTGCAATATTAAAGTACAATATTATAGACTCAAAGATCCGCTGTACATGCTGCTCTCCGAGTGTAAACATGTAAACACAAAGTATTCCCGTCGTGCAGGATTTTCGCTGCATTTTGTGACAGGATAGTCTATACACACACGGCTTTCTGACGCTACCTACCGAGTACATAAGTTACAGAGAAATGCGGAGGATTTTTTTCTCCCATTCGCCATGCGGTATCAAATCAGCCTCTCTCTGTTTGTTTTGCCTGTGAAACTCAGCGCGTGCCCAAATGGAAACTCCCTTTTTTGCAAAATCCTACCCTCTTTCCCTCCCCTGACACTCCCACACTCCCAGAGCTGGACACGCCCAACTTTCCTGACTTTTTTCAAAACAGAGGTGTGAAAACACCCTGCTGAGACAGGGGGTTTCGTGGCCCTTTAAACACCACTGATTTACAGGGACACTGGAGCGTTTCAAAGTCTCGTCGATCAGCTGGTTTGTCTATAAGCTGACAGACGAGCGATCCGCTGATGAATCACGGCTTTAAAACGCTCCAGTGTCCCTGTATCTAATATAAAAAAAATATTGGATTCAGTTATGGGTAACACAGTGGTTAGCAGTCACCTCACAACAAGAAGGTCGCTGGTTTGAGTCCCCGGCTGTGCCAGTTGGCATTTCTGTATGGAGTTTGCATGTTCTCCCCATGTTGGCGTGGGTTTCCTTAGGGCGAATAGGTGAATTGAATTAACCAAATTGGCCGTAGTGTATGTGTGTGAATGAGTGTGTATGGATGTTTCCTAGTACTGGGTTGAGGCTGGAAGGGCATCCGCTGTGTAAAACATATGCTGGATAAGTTGGCGGTTCCATCCATTGGCTATGTTTCCACCCAAAGATGGTAATTACATTTATGCACAAAACTCGAATATCACATAAAAAGTTTGCGAATAATGCAGCGTTTTCATTAGTGAAAGGGAACAAATCCTTCCTGATAAACTGGCGCCAAATATCAAACAAACGGAATTTGCTGCAGTAGGAGAAGATCTGTGAGTCTTTTATTCGCTTAAAGTGTTTTCATCATAGTTTATGAGCATTTTTTTTATCAAGGTCCCTTTAAGCAAGTTATATCACTCAGCGGCCATCTTTGAAACATCTCTCGGGCAGTACACTCAGGCATTCTGTCTGAATGGGGAAACATTAAATTCTTCAAAAAACTTATTTTTTGAAGTGTTGTGAATGAAGCGTGCTGGGACGAATGTCCGCGTGTGCCCAATAGAAATTAGGCTGCCAGCCAGGCACGGGAGAAAACACTCCATGGCAACGCTGCAGTAACTTTCACTGAGAAGCCCAGCCCAGCCGATGTCCCACCCCCAGTGCCATATACCCCACCGTGATTGGTAGGTTCATTCAGCTCCGCACACAACACTGTAAAGTGCCATACATATTAAACTCGTGGGCCGCACTAACATTAAACTTTCAAATTAAGGCGGGGGCCACGAATTATTGTCCCGCGAGTTTGAGACCCCTGATGTAGAGTGAAGTCATAACTTTTAGCCCTGCTGTGAATTTCTTTTCAAATATTTCCCAAATGATGTTTAACAGAGCAAGGAATATTTCACAGTATTTCCTATAATATTTTTTCTTGTGGAGAAAGTTTGTAGTTTTTTTTTTTTTACATTTTAAGGTCAATATTATTATCCCCCTTAAGCAGTATTTGTGTTTGATAGTATACAGAACAAACCATCGTATACAATGACTTGGCTAATTACCCTAACCTGCCTAATTAACCTAGTTAAGCCTTTAAATGTCACTTTAAGCTGAATACTAGTATCTTGAAAAATATCTAGTCAAATATTATTTACTGTCATCATGGCAAAGATAAAAGAAATCAGTTATTAAAAATGAGTTATTAAAACTATTATGTTTAAAAATGTGTTGAAAAAAATCTTCTTTAGGTTAAACAGAAATTGAGGAAAAAAATATTCAGGAGGGCTTCAACTGTTTATTTAATGTAGACATGTTTCACCTCATGCAATAAAGGCTTTAAATGATTTGTAGCGATCTAAATGTAAGTCACAGATCTGGTACAGCAGCCTGTGGGCGTCGGGAAGCAGAGTGGGCAGCATGATGTCATCAGGCACCCCTCCTTCATGCACATATGTATTGGAGCTTTATGAGTTGTAGGGACTGGCACAAACTGCCTCTATTAGCCTCACAGGCAGACTGAACTGCAGCCGGCGCACAATGAAGCTCTATTCAAGAATACAGTGTTGGCTCCTTTAAGAACACCCACTACTGAGGGCCCCGAGCTGAACAGGGTCACGAGGGTAAATAGATAAATAAGGAAACACCAGAAATAAACAAAAGCTCTTAAAGCACGTACTGTAAAACTCCCACTGTACAGCTTTTACGATACTGCAAATACATTAAACATGAATTTTGTGGCTACTTACAACATGAGAAATATTCAACACCAAAACACTGCACCTTTTGTCTTGTTTTTAGTGCAAATATCTAAAAATTCTTCAATCAAGAAGCATTTTCTGGACACGCTAAAAATACTGTCTTGTTTTTTAGAAATGTTTTCCTTCTTAAAGGTGTTTTATGTACATTTTAGACTATTCTAAAGCATAAAAATACTACAATATGTTTGCTAATATTTAAGAAACATGCTAAGTGAACACTTGTTTATCTGAAAAACAATTCTGAAGTCAGTTATTCTGCTTTGAAAATGTGTAGTCCTTGTCGTAATGTCTGTCTTTATTTTGGCCTCTATAACTTGCCCACTGCCAGTTTACGCAATTATATATCTGTACTCTGGGTTGCCTTGATGGAAAATAGTGTATTTCATTTCAGTCTTGTTTATAAACGTAAACATTATCAGCTTATATTGTAACTCTGTGTCGTAAGATTTTATATTGTTACACCGAAATGGAAGTGGTAAATGGTTTACGGTCTAATTAACCCATATTAAACTTCCTTAACATTATTAAAACTACATGCTGAGTGACTATATGTTGGTTTGCGCTGAATCTGACTTTCGTTTTCAAACTATTTGTTAGCTAGTTAGCTTTTCAAAATCTGTGCTAAACTATCAGCTGCTGCTTTCAGTATGGCAGTAAATGTCATGTAAAATGGTATTTAAACTCCTATTGGTAGCATTAAGACTGAATAAAGCACATAATCAGTACCTGAGGTAATAATTTTAATAGTAGTTTCTGCTGTTGTTCAGCCATCGCAGACAAAGGAAACCATTTCTAAATATAAATTAGAGTTTTCGCTGTCCCACATGGTTTGGACAAAAACTCTTATTCATTTTATGGTGTAGTTAGGACACGGTATAGGCTAGATAGTAGGGCTGCTCGATTATGGGAAAAAGCATAATCACGATTATTTTGGTCATAATTGTAATTCTGATTATTCATAACGATTACTGTTAAAGTCTAAATTATTCACCGTCCTGTGAATTGTTTTTAGAAATATTTCCAAAATGATGTTTACCCGAGCAAGGAATTTTTCCACAGTATTTCCTATAATAGTTTTTCTTCTGGAGAAAGTCTTATTTATTTCAGCTAGAATAAAAGCAGTTTTAAATATTTTTAAACCTATTTTAAGATCAATATTATTAGCCCCCTTAAGCAAAATATATTTTTGATTGTCTATAGAAGAAACTACTGTTATACAATGACTTGCCTATTACCCTAACTTTAACCTAGTTAAGCCTTTAAATGTCACTTTAAGCTGAATGCTTGTATCCTGAAAAATATCTAGTCAAATATTATTTGCTGTCATCATGGCAAAGATGAAAGAAATCAGTTATTAGAGATGTCTTATTAAATCTACTATGTTTAAAAACGTGTTGGAAAAAAAACTTCTTTCCGTTAAACAGAAATTGGGGGGAAAAGGTTTGCTAATAATTCAGGAGGGCTAATAATTCTGACTTCAACTCTTTATATACACTGTTATTTTCCTCCCTGTAAATAAGGAAAGGGAAATAAATACAATAAAACAAAAATATGAAACAAACAGTGCTTTAAGCATCTTTACTATAAGAAAAAAACTTGAATTATAGCTACAAAAGTCCTTCAGTCAAGAGCAGTGAGTGATTTTGTCCTTTTGTTGTTTGATTAATGATAAAAACAGTCGGCGGCAGCAATATTGCACGCTGTCACTTTAAGAGCAGTACGGTTCTGATTTATGGTTTCACTTTCACATGTCTTTTGATTCTCAACTCGTTTGTTCACTACATAAGTGAGGGTTAATATGAATAATCATTAAACGCTGCGTTTTGACACAAATTTGCATGTATTTGACCATTAAAGCAATCACTGAGGCTGAGCGCACACACACAATAGCATGCGATCTCTTTAGCGCTTTTAAAAACATGAATGATTCGAATGTACATCAATTAATGTGCATCTCGTGCTGCAAAAGTTACATACAGTACATGCTTTTAGTAATTTTCACGTGAAAATGAGCTTAGCAGAGCAACAAATGTGTACAACTGGAAAGGGGCCGGTATATGATGCAATAATCATTTTATCTCGATTAATGTTTTTTCATAATCGTTAGAAGCCAAAATTGAAATCGAAACTGAATTTCGATTAATTGCACGGCCTTACTAGATAGTCAGGCATGCTCGCTCCTGATGGTGTTGTCAATCTGGCAACCTGTATTTGCATAGAGTCGTTGTCGGAGGCGCCAGGTGAAATGAACCCTCTCCAGTGTTTTGAATTTGGACTGCAATACCTAGTTCAACCACTTGGTGTCAATCTACATACTGCACCTTTAAAGGCTGGTTTATACTTCTGCGTCGAGTGATCGCTGTGACATTTTTATGTTCCTCTGTGTTGAGTTTCATTGCGGGTGGTTTGTTTTTTTCTTAATGTACAAGTAGCTCAAACTCGCTCATTCAAAGGTGGAAACCGGCGGACGTGCAACAAATTTAATTAAAAGATCTGGAGCTCCTTCACAGTTGTAAACACTCGCCCCATCGGGCTCTCGGCTATCAGCACCGCCCACGCTTGTCACAGCTACCAAACCGACCAATCAATTAGCTTGCACTATGTGTCGTTGCGATGTGTAGTAACATTTTTGGAGAGGTGCATGTCAGAGAGTCGGCATCATCCACTGCGAGGGTTATGTGACCGTGCGGAGGCTACGCCGGACCATACGCGTGCGATTGACGCAGAACTATAATAAACTTATTAAGTGAAAATAGAATTATTGAGCTTACCCCATTGGCAGATTATTTAGTTTGTTTTAAGAAAAAACTCACTTAATTTTGACTTATAATTTCTGAAAACAAGACAATATTCTTGGCTTGTCTAAATAAATTCTCCCTGATTTAGGAATTTTTAGATATTTCAAGAGTTCACACTTAGCTGATGACTGATAATAAAGCTTGTTTGGCATGCTGTCCCAGGAGAGACCCCTGAGCTCATAAGATCCTCGAGCCAGGGGCTCCCTCCCGTTTGCAGGGCGAGAGGGGAGTTTGAGATTAGGTAGATCTCGATGACTCCCCCGGCTTATTTGTACCTGAGTGACGGATATGGATGACTGAGGAGAGGTGTACTTGCTCAGCGCTTGACTATGGTATAAAAGTTGTGTGTTCAATTTACTTAGGGTGCGTGTTATTTGGACTGTGGGAGGAAACCGGAGAACCCGGGGAAAACCCACACGAGCACAGAAATGTCGTCTGGTTTAGTAGGGACTTAAACCAGAGGCATTCTTGCTGTGAGGCAACAGTGCTAATCACTGGGCTGCCGGAGGTAAAGTAGGGTTGGGGGGGGATTACTTCAAGACGAAGATATTGAGATAAGAAAACTCTATTTTCTCTATTCTCTATTTATTTATAGTGAGTTATGAATCATCTGATTGGAATATCGATCATGAGCTGATCATAAGCACATGATCCTCTCGAAATTTGTTTATAAATAAACTTCACTTAGTCTACAAGACAAAAAGAAAAGCATTTTTGCAATGCACAAAGACACACTTAGCAATGGCAAGACGCCCACTTGCCTATTCATGTGACACTCGTTCAAACATTCTTGCATGTGTTTACATTTCTGCTGTGAAAAGGCAAATGACATTAACTTTGTTTTCGGCCAAAACTAGTTATTGATATTTTTGGAATATGCAGGACCTCCTTTATCACATAGAAATGTATCTCAATTTCTATCACGTAGATACAGTTGCAATCAGAATTATTCAACCCCCTGATTTATTAGCCCCCCTGTTTATTTTTTTCCCCAATTTCTGTTTAACAGAGAAGATTTTTTCAACACATTTCTAAACATGATAGTTTTAATAACTCATTTCTAATAACAGATTTATTTTATCTTTGTCATGATGACAGTAAATAATATTTAACTAGATATTTTTCAAGACACTTCTATACAGCTTAAAGTGACATTTTAAGGCTTAAATAGGTTAATTAGGTTAACTAGGCAGGTTAGGGTAATTAGGCTAATGATGGTTTGTTCTGTAGACTATCGAAATAATATCTTAAAGGGACTAATAATTTTGACCTTAAAATGGGTTTTAAAAAATTAAAAACTGCTTTTATTCTAGCCGAAATAAAACAAATAAGACATTTTCCTGAAGAAAAAAACATTATCAGACATACTGTGAAAATTTCCTTGCTCTGTTAAACATCATTTGGGAAATATTTAAAAAAGGAAAAAAAAAATCAAAGGGGGTTGAATAATTCTGATTGCCAACTGTATGTATCTCACTTTCTAGTGTCCTAATTATAATTCATTTGGCCGGAGAACAAAATATTGAAAGTATCTTCTTCCTCAGTTCCACCCTCTAGCGAGTTCAGGTATTTTGCCTTAGGGCAGATTTCATTTAGTCTAGAGCTATAGAGCACATCACTCATCTGAGTCTCAGTCCAAGCATGCATGGTTACTTACTCGAAAGCACTAGATGTGTCATGAATCTACATGTTTAGAGGTGGGTGTGTCTGAATGAACTCTGGAAAATGAGACTATCATGTCCAACGTCCATGACCTTAACCATCAATTAGTTATATAACGTGCTATTACTGCTTCTGGTGCAACAGTGTTCTTTTAGTTACTCGACGGAATCTTAAAGAAGGCTTTTGATTTCCAGATAAACTATGCAACAAATTTAGATTACCAGCATAGCCTGTATAATTCTATTTAAAGTGATAGTTCACCTAAAAATTCAAATTCTGTCATCTTGTATTCAACCTTCACTTGTTCTTATTAAAACTTATTTAAAGTTGAACACAAAAGAAGATATTTTGAAAAATGCTTGGTGCATTGACATTTACAGTTTTATTCCAACTACAAATCAGCATTCTTCAAAATATCTTCTTTTGTGTTCAACAGAAGAAAGAAACTCATAAATGTTTAAACCCACATGAGGGAGAATAACTGATGGGGTCATTTTCACTTTTGAAAAATTCATTTAAAGTCCATTTTTGTCCATATAAGCAAGAGACTGAAAGTTGGGCTTGTAAAATGTGGTGAACTCAGGATAGCTTCATTAGAGCCTAAAATATGATAGAGCCAGGATGGTTTATCATTCAGGTCTCTTACAGTCTCTTGTCTTGCATGCAAAAGACATGGTCAATTTATGGATCTCTCTCTCTCTCAGCTCATGTTTCATTTATTTAAAGGTATACTTCATCCAAAAATGAAAATGTGCAGTTAATTGAAACTAATAACAGGTCTATATTTGTTTCATTATTTTTCCCTGTAAATCTTTGTGTTGACTTATATTTGGGTCATTTAGTACTTACATTTTACATCTGGGTTTTTCCAAATCTTTACGTTTCTATTTGAATTAAATTCATTATACACTCCCTGACAAAAGTCTTGTCGCCGATCCAAGTTTTAGGAACAAATAATATCTTAAATAATATCTAAGTGGCTTATATGAAAGGCAAAGGCCTCTAGATTACGCTTATTTGACCAAAATAAAATATGATCATGCCTTGATTTTTAATTTTTTAATTATGACAGTAAGGTCTGACTTTGCTTAGACAAAAGTCTTGTCAGTTAACAGAAATAATGTCCAGTATAGAATATAAAGTCATGCTGCAGTGGAAACAGAATGAATATTGTGTATGACTCTCATGAGCTTAGATGACTGCATCCATACATCTCTGCAATGACTCAAATCACTTATTAATAAAGTCATCTGGAATGGCAAAGAAAGCGTTTTTGAGGATTTTTGGGATTCATCCTCAATGCCTCCACCATCTTATCCCAGATATGCTCAATAATGTTCATGTTTGGTGACTGGGCTGGCCAATCCTGGAGCACCTTGACCTTTGCTTTCAGGAACTTTGATGTGGAGGCTGAAGTATGAGAGGAAGCGCTATCCTGCTGAAGAATTTGCCCTCTCCTGTGGTTTGTATTGTAACGGGCAGCACAAATGTCTTGCTACCTCAGGCTGTTGATGTTGCCATCCGCTCTGCAGATCTCTCGCACGCCCCCATACTGAATGTAACCCCAAACTATGATTTTTCCTTCACCAAACTTGACTGATTTCCGTCATGGCATGGTCGTCATAGGCGGTGGTGAATTAATTATTTATGAATTATTAATCAATTTATAATGAATTAATTATTTGTAGCCTACCGTTTCAACTACCTGACCCGCATGGTCTTTGTTTTACCCATAACCAAATCATAAATAAATAAATAAAAAAGTTACACACCAATTACCACCTGTCAATCACTTTTTCCGCAGGACTCT
Organism: Danio kyathit; assembly: GCA_903798195.1. Taxonomy (NCBI): domain Eukaryota; kingdom Metazoa; phylum Chordata; class Actinopteri; order Cypriniformes; family Danionidae; genus Danio; species Danio kyathit. The sequence continues at coordinate 60,234,665 of LR812526.1, forward strand.
AGCATGAATAGTCAGAGTGATCTGTGTTGTTATAATGGCGTCAACAAACTTAGTTGGTAATAAAGGTGCACAACCAACAGCAACCAACCAACAGTATCTGAGGTTTTGGCTAAAATTACTAAGTACAAGCGTGAAAGCGAAAGTTGAAGCAGTGTACTGATGCTGTGACACATTACGTGATTCAAAAGACTGAAGAGTGGTAAGAAAGAGACAAGATTAATTAAATATAACATTTAACTATGGTGAGACGCCAGCCAGCGGTACATGCTTGATAAACTGTTCGACGTGCACTGCTTTCTGGTGTGTGACTGTGTGTGTGTTTCTGTGTGGTCACGTGATGTGCGTTTTCAGCGGTATAGTGTGGAAGGAGGGCTTTTCAGAAATGCTAGATGAAACACCCGTGTGTACATGCAGCGCTTGCATATGCGCCCAAAATTTAATCTATGTGACCTCATAATATATTTGGGAGCATGTGTTCGACTGCATAGAATGGTTGTAGTGCAACCTGCTTTGATTTTTTTCAAAAAATGTGCTGAATCGGTCTTCCTTGCCGCTAAATTGGTTCATATTAACTGTCAATCACTCAAGGCTTTCCGCTGTCAGATGACAGGGAGCTTTTGTGATCCCGGGAAATGCAAACGGCTGAAGAGTGAAAAGTACACAGGTTTGCAAACCCCCCCTAAAGTTACAAATAAACAGCGATCATTAGGTGAATGTTGATCCATCAGCCGAGATCAATCGAGTGTTTTCGGAGAAGGTGCCTGAATCTCGATGCATTGCATTCACTGCGTGTTCAGCGCAAATGTCTGCTAAATGTAAAATCTAACACGGTATACATCATCGCCAAAGAAGCTCGCCTTTACTAAGTTTGAACTGAATCTGCGGCTCTTAAAGAACGGTATTGCGCCAGTGGTCATCGCGAGAATCCCGCTCTGCCCCGCTCATATATTGGGTCGGATGACTCGCCTGCTTTTCCACAAATACAGAAAAATGAAAATCAGCGCATAACGAGACCGTGCATTTAAATAACACAAACCCAAACTTTTAAATAGTAGTAGAAGTGAGATTTTTCTTCCTTTCTTTTGTCCATTCTTTCTGGAGAAGTATATTATTTTTCTATTTACTGATGACTGCTTTGCAGCTTTCAGCATTGGATTGAATGATTTATTATAATCTTACGTTTATGTTTTGTAGCAGAAATATTATTTATTAAATTGGCATGCATATAAAAACAATAGAGCAAAATAAATATTTCTTACTGCAATGCTTAATTTTTGTTTGATGCAAACCATAAATAATTTTTTATTAAAGTTACAGTACTTTTTATAGCAGATAACTAGGCCCACACGGAATCTGCGCGTGCAGAATTCCGCAGATTTTTCGCAGAATTCCGCAGATTTTCCGTAGAATTCTGCAGATTTTTAGCCCATCATTAATTCTGTTTATTTACTTGAGTAAATGTGTGTAAATCTGAATTTATTCAGTTTTTAAATTACACATATTTCACATATTAAGGTTTTAGTTATGAGACTCCGCAGATTTTTACCAAAATTCTCCGCAGAAATTGCAAAAAACGTCCGCAGATTCCGTCTGGCCCTACTGATAACTCACATTCAAGCACATTCAGGACAGCCTGATAATGAGAAATGTAATTAATTGTTAGTATTATTGTCATCATCATTAATATTTTATAATTATTAGACATTCATTTTGGAATTATTGCACAGATATAAATAAGTCATAACAGAATTAGTTATAGTTGTTTCTGGTTTTTGTTAGTCCTGATTGATGTTGTTTTCAAATACAATAAATCCCTTAATATACAATTTGCAGTGGTGCTCATTAATTTTTGGTGGCTGCTCCTACATTTTTTCTGGTGCTCCTAAATTTTTGAAGTTGGGAGCACCAGTGCTACCAAGTAAAAAAGTTAATTTGGAGTCCTGACATGAATCGTTTCGTTCTAAAATGCCATTTAAAAAAGTCGTATTAGTGTTAATGGGCGGCTGGGGCGGGGCGGAGGATCGCGATACCTATCGGTGATGGACATTGGCAGCATCTATCGATCGACCCAAACCAACTGCCCTACACTAAAGGCATATATAGTCTGTTTTAAAGATATTTTATGGTATTTATTCTTAACTTTTGCTGTTTAGGGAGGATGAGGGAGCTCTCCGATTTCACCTAAAACAGCTTAATTTGTGCTCAGAAGACGAAAGAAGGTTTGGAATGAGATGAGCGTAAGTAATTAACATCATTTTCGAGTGAACTGACCCTTCAAGTTACAAAGGCCACGCCCAACCTTACATGAAAGATAAGGTCTAAGGAACAACACAAAACTGAGTGATTTACTTTTGGTTCTCTAGTATTCAAAACCTGTTATGTAACATTCATTTTGTCAGTCAGGTTCCTTTATCTTTAGTCATCATCCACAACTTCCGCTTTCTGAAGACTGAGGCATGTGATGACTGAGTACAGCAGCCTGGCTCTCCAGTAGATTGGGTGAACCTTCATGCACTCTGACCTCACACACACATGGCATGCATTCCATGCCACCTCCTCCCCAAAACACACACACTTGTGTTGTGTGTCAGTGTGAAGTTTCAAATGGCCCCGTGATGGGAGGCATTTCATTCAACAGCACTATTAATACTCTTTTACACTCACTTCTGTTACTAGCCACACAATTATACCAGCACAGTAAGAAATACTAAGTTTTGAGGTGGCGTACAGTTTTATAACTGCATTTACAACCATGATTTATCATAGTCAGGTTTTGTAATGCTGAATGTCGTGTTGTAGCTACCATACAAGATACAGCTCCATGAGTAAGTATTTGGAGGAACTTCTGGCACTTTCTTCAAATCTATTTCTAGTCTTCAAAGAGGAAATTATGAGATTTATGTTAAAACATTGAAGTTGTATTTACACACTCTTGTTATAGGATGTCAGGGACTCATAGGTATTCAATACCCAGCAGGCACAGGACGTCAACATGATGTCAGACTGATGTTGTACCCCAACGTCGTGGAGACGCTGCATTTTCTTTGGAAATGAAAATCATGTTGATGTCAGAATTAAGGCTGGGCCGATAAACGATCTTATATCTAATCACAATAAAATGTATGTCAATAACAATAATAAGCTCTGGACTTTTTTACTCTATATTGATCTAAGAGCCAATCACAAAGCAGAAATGTGCAAAAATGAGAATCTAGAAGCGTGTTGATATTAGAGATGCACCAAATATTTGGCCACCGAAAATTAATCATCTTATGTTATGCCATTTAATGGCTTCAGTCATTGTTGTGGTACTCTTTTAAACCTGGAAGCATTAACAACTTATATCGAAATGTATATCGTTATCGTTCAATATGGAAATTAATTATCAAGATTGCATTTTTGCCATATCGCCAAGCCCTAGTCAGAACAACAGAGGTAAAGTTGGTTTTATATTCACACATTCGTTCAGTGACACACTTTCTATATTGGTTACCATGGTACTTTGAATATTCGGTCTGAAATCACATCTAAGAATGACCTCAAAACAACATTAGCACCATTAAATTGTCTGTAAACAATGCTGTACTTTGATAGTCATTGGCTGCTAATATGATTTCATTATTTAGAATTAGCAAACAATACATTTCAAGGAGAAAGTCTGAATGTGTGAATATAAAACCAACTTTACTTCTATGTCAAACAACATCCAACCTAAAACCAATCAAATATCAACGTCTAATGATGTTACAGCATTGTGTGGACATTACCAATATGAAATCTATCAAACGTTGAATTTTGGTTGGCATACTTGACAAAGTGTCCTAGGCTTTTCCGTGCTGACGGCCTGCACCCTAGTCGAGTTGGAGCTGAACTGCTGTCGGACAACATCTCTAAGATGCTTCGTTCTGTCTGACTAGTAAGTAAAAATTCACATTTTATCCATATAGACTCTTGTTCGTCCCACTTAAATTACAGTAATACATGTCTAGCTTACCCCATAGAGACTGTGTCTGTTCCTCGTGCTATTAGATCAACAATTAAACGTACTGTGTGCTCTAGAAAAAATCTATTAAGAATAAAAGCTGAAAATCCAATAAAACATGATAATACAAACTTCGTAAAGCTTGGTCTCCTAAACATAAGGTCACTAGCACCTAAAACGCTTATCATAAATGAAATAATAACAGATAACAATTTAAATGCACTTTGTCTTACTGAAACCTGGCTGAAACAAAATGACTACATTAGCTTAAATGAAGCAACTCCTCCTGGATTTGCATATAAGCATAAGGCTCGTCAAACCGGTCGTGGTGGTGGAATTGCAGCAATCTTAAGTGATATTCCTAATGTTAATCAGAGAAATGGACTTATGTTTAACTCCTTTGAGGTATTAGCTCTTAATGTTATGCTACCGGATATTATGCAAAAACCTTTGTTATCACTCTCTATAATCACCATATATAGACCCCCAGGACCCTATGTCAATTTTCTAAAAGAGTTTTCTGATTTTATTTCTGACTTAATAGTTAAAACTGATAAAATACTAATTGTAGGAGACTTTAACATCTACGTAAATGACCCCCATGATAAACTAACAAATAATCGATCATCTTTGGAACAAAATGTCCCACCGCAAATCAGTAGTGATGACTTCATGAACTTTTTCAGTGATAAAATAGAAGGCTTTAGACAGAAAATAGAAGATGTTAAACTTTCTGCACCACCCTATACTCCAGATCCAGTAAACATTCAATTATGCTCCTTTCTGCAGACAAACAACATTTTTGAAGTGTTTCAGTCAGGCTTCAGGCCCCATCACAGTACAGAAACCGCATTAGTAAAAATAACCAACGATTTACTCTTAGCTGCTGACCAAGGGTGCGTCTCACTATTAGTTCTACTTGATCTTAGCGCCGCATTTGACACCATTGACCACAATATTCTCATAGACCGCTTAAATTCTACAGGTGTCCAAAAACAGGCTCTTGAATGGTTTAGGTCATACTTAGCTAGCCGTTACCAATTTGTGAATATTAATGGACAGCTTTTACAAGTCAGGCCAGTAAAGTACGGGGTCCCTCAAGGATCAGTTTAAGGCCCTTTGCTGTTTACAATATACATGCTTCCCCTGGGGGACATTATTAGAAAACACGGGATCAGCTTTCCTTGCTATGCAGACGATACTCAATTATACATTTAAACCTAATGAGATGTCTGAACTGTCTAAGCTAACCGAGTGTATCGAAGATGTTAAAGACTGGATGACCAACAATTTTCTTCTCTTAAACTCAGACAAAACAGAATTATTACTTATTGGGCCTAAATCCTGTACACAGCAGTTCTCACAACTCGACCTGCAACTAGAGGGATACAAAGTTAGCGTTAGCTCTACTATAAAAGATCTGGGTGTCATATTAGACAGCAATTTAACTTTCGAAAATCATATATCCCATGTCACAAAAACTGCTTTCTTTCATCAGAGAAATATCGCTAAATTGCGAAGTATGCTATCTATATCAGATGCAGAAAAGCTAGTTCATGCTTTCATGACTTCTAGGCTAGACTACTGTAATGCTCTGTTTGCTGGCTGCCCAGCATCCTCTATTAACAAACTCCAGCTAGTGCAAAATGCAGCTGCCAGAGTTCTTACCAGGTCTAGAAAATATGATCATATCACCCCAATTTTATCCTCCTTACACTGGCTGCCTGTTAAGTTCCGTATTGAATTTAAAATATTACTCCTTACCTATAAATCTTTAAATAACCTAGCTCCTGTTTATCTAACCAACCTCCTGTCTCGCTACAACCCAACCTGCTCTTTACGATCTCAAAACTCAGGGCTTCTGGTAGTACCTAGAATATCAAAGTCGAGTAAAGGAGGACGAGCCTTCTCATTTATGGCTCCTAAACTCTGGAATAGCCTCCCTGATAATGTCCGAGGCTCAGACACACTATCGCTCTTCAAAACTAGATTATCTTTTTAGCAAAGCATACACTCAGTGCAGTACATATAGCGGTATGACGCATGATGTGCCCCACACATGATTTTGGTTCTCGTTTATATACACCATGAACAGCAGCTACGCTAATTATTCTCCTTATTCTGTATTTCCACCTGGGGGTACTCATCTCGAGCCCCTCAGACTATGCAGTGCCACTGACGCGATCCGAGACCAGTGACGAGATGATCCCAAGGTTTTCTGGACCAGGCCGTATCCTGAGCAGCTGCTGTGGTGGTCATCGTGGAGTGAGAGCTTGAGACTGACTCCTGTGACGCTCCAAGGACAGACGAGTCTTCGCTGAAGTCCACCTTCCTGCGCCTAAACTGCAGCTCTGCACAAGCCGTTTGGCCATAGGGGAAATGGTCGTGCCCAACTGAGCCAGGTTTCTCTCGAGGTTTTTTAAATCTTCGCTTTCGTCAATTGGTGAAGTTTTTTCCTCGCCGCTGTCGCCACTGGCTGCATGGTTCGGGATCTGTAGAGCTGCGCATCGATGGATTTGCTCTTCAGTGTTTGGACTCAGTAGTGATTATTAACCCACACTGAACTGAGCTAAACTGAACTGAACTTAATCTCTGAAAACTGAACTGACACTGTTTCAATTCACTATAATCTTCCATGTGAAGCTGCTTTGACACAATCTACATTGTATAAGCGCTATACAAATAAAGATGAATTATATTGAATTGAAATAAATGTCAGTATTTCACGTTAATATGACCTTGGTTTTAAGTTGGCTTAACATTGAATTTTGGTCAATTTCCAACACAACCTAATATCAACCAAATACATTTGACGTCAAAATAACGTCGTCCTTAGACGCTGGCTGGACATCGAATTTTTAGAACCTAAATCTAACATAATATATTAACGTCTTATGATGGTCCAGCAAGCATGTTTTGTTTTTAAAAGATGTCTAATAGATGTCTAATAGACGTCTAAGCATAGTCGTCTTGGCTAAAACAAGGCTAAATTTGGGCTGTCTAATAGACGAAGAATAGGCCAAAACTAGACTAGTCATCAAATAAACAGAAATGAATGACTACACGTATAAAGTCTGTCTATATTGACAATTAGTCTAGTTTTGGGCTAATATTTGATGTCTATTAGATTTTTACTCACAGCCCAACTTTAGCCTTGTTTTAGCCAAGTGGTCTAGCCTACTACAGATGTCTATTTTACGTCTGTTACACACAAAATTGTTTGCTGGGTATGTGCCTGCTTGGTAACATGAAATGAAAACAGTATCTCGTATCTATGATTCAATTAATCAATAAAGTCCTTCATGTTCTCCGCAACTCAAGTGTGTGAATGTAACATGGGTGAATTATTTTTATTCAGCGAGTGAGAGAGTCTCCATAGCAACCGTTCATAATTTCACGCCAGTATTTTGTTTATCTCTGCATGACTATCAGACGCCTCACAAAATGAAATAAAGGCTAAATAAAATACACAGACGTGTTGAAAACTTACTATTTCGGCGGCCAGTATCGTCCCCTTTCGAGTCCGCACATAGTTCTTCAGTTTCTCCAAACAGCCTGCAAACGGAGTTCCCTCAGTTTCTGCCATTCTGCAGATATTTCCTAATAAATAGCGCTTTCGTGTCCTTGCAAACGTTCACTAATTAAAACACTTCTTCTGGTGAAAGACAATGAAAGCGTAGTTATGTACTAAATCCGTTAACTCCTACGCCGAGATCGGCTGCTTCATGAACTTCCTGCGTGTGTGTCGCTGGAGCGCGCAGAGCACTAGTGAACACTGCGAGGGGAAAGTGTGAGTGTGTGGGGCGTTGGCTTTGTATACTATGCGCTCTCTTGAGGGAAAATCACTGAGAAGCTGCGTTAAACCACTAGAGAGGGCGGCCACTGCTCAGTGTTTGGCTAATAACTCAAATGAGCTGCCTAGTGCCTACATACACAATATTATAAAGGCATTTCGATGCAGCAGGTTTCAAGAAGTGCTGTCTAGGTAGGCAGCGCACTAGAACTTTCTCATTCAGCAGAAGTGCTGAGCTTTCTTTGAAAGACTGTTTTACACTCATACAACGCGAATTTTGAAAGAGGAAGTTATATTAGCTACAAAAAGAAAGGCAAATTACTTTGATACTTACATGTTATATATATATTTTAGGTATATTTATTATTCATTTACAAACTTAAAGGGATAGTTCACCCAAAATGACAATTCTGTCATCATTTACTTTCTCTTCACTTGTTCCAAACCTGTTCCATTGTCTTTCTTCTGCTGAACACAAGGAGATATTTTGAAGAAAGCTGAAAACCTGTAACCATTCCATGGTTCTACACCTGCGCTGTGGAGAGCATCCTGACTGGCTGCATCACCACCTGGTACGGAAACAGCACCAGCAGCAATCGCAAAGGTCTACATAGGATCGTGCGAACTGCTGGACGCATAGTAGGAGGTGAGCTTCCCTCCCTCCAGGACATCTATACCAAGAGGTGCATGAGGAAAGCCAAGAGAATCATCAGCGACTCCAGCCACCCAAGCCATAGACTTTTCTCTCTGCTACCCTCAGGCAGACGGTTCCGCAGCATCCGGTCACGCACCAGCCGACTGAAGGAAAGTTTCGTCCCTCAGACTATCAGGCTGATGAACACTTAACACACCCCACACAAACTCTTCCATACCCCGCACTGCACACCATCAAGATGTAGCATGCACTGCACTTTAACAAATCCATACTTGAAACAATACTGCCTACAACTATGTGTACACCTATCCATCGTACGTATCGCTGTCAACATTGCCAATTTTACATTGTCTTGTTTTTTTGTGAGTATGTTGTTGTATTTTGCACTGTCTGTATTTTGCACTGTCGTTGTATTTGCACTATCTGTGTTTGGCACTGTCTGGAGCCAGCACCTAAGCTTTTCACTCATCATAGCACACGTGCTGCTGATGATGTGACAATAAAAGTGATTTGATTTGATTTGGTATTTGTTTTTCTTAATATGGAAGTCAATGATTACAGGTTTTTGGCGACGCAGTGGTGAAGTAGATAGTGCTGTTACCTCACAGCAAGAAGGTTGCAGGTTCGAGCCTCGGCTGGGTCAGTTGGCGTTTCTGTGTGGAGTTTGCATGTTCTCCCTGCGTTCGCATGGGTTTCCTTCGGGTGCTCCGGTTTCCCTCACAGTCCAAAGACATGCGGTACAGGTGAATTGGGTAGGCTAAATTGTCCGTAGTGTATGAGTGTGAAGAAGTGTGTGTGGATGCTTCCCAGAGATGGGTTGTGGCTGGAAGGGCATCCGCTGCGTAAAAACGTGCTGGATAAGTTGGCGGTTCATTCCGCTGTGGCGACCCCAGAATATTAAAGGGACTAAAAAGAAAATGAATGAATGAATGAATGGTTACCGGTTGGCAGCTTTCTTCAAACTATCTTCTTTTGTGTTCAACAGAAAAAAAACTCATAAAAGTTTATATCAACTTGAGGGTGAGTAAACAGAGAATACATTTGCATTTTGAGTGAACTGTCCCCTTAAAATGTTTACATTTACATATTTGGAATAATAATTTATATTATACATTCATTCATTAATTTTCTTTTCAGCTCAGTCCCTTTATTAATCTGGGGTTGCCACAGCGGAATGAACCGCCAACTTATCCAGCATATGTTTTACACAACGGATGCCCTTCCAGCTGCAACCCAGCACTGGGGAACACCCATACACACTCATTCATACTTATACACTACGGCCACTTTTGTTTATTCAATTCACCTATAGCACATGTTTTTGGACTGTGGGGGAAACCGGAGCACCCGGAGGAAACCCACGCCAACACAGGGAGAACATGCAAACTCCACACAGAAATGCCAGCTGGCCCAGCTGGGGCTCAAACCAGCGACCTTCTTGCTGTGAGGCGAATGTGCTACCCACTGCACCACCGTGCTGCCAATTGTAATAATCTAAAATAATAATAATACTTTTTACTATAAAGAGCTTTTGTTCATCTGGAATGTTCTGTGGATGTTCATAGAGCCATTTATTCAAATAAGGAAGCATTTTAAAAGTAGGCCATGTAAGCATATATTTAATTATTTCAGTAACAGCCATTTTTGCTTGTGTGTTTGTGTGTTATACTTTTTAATAACAGCAGAATGAAAAGAATCTGTGAAGAGTTACGAAAAAATGGGAAACTTACTGTTAATGCTTGCCATCTGGAATGGGTTTCTTTCTCCTGATCTGCAGGCAGTATATCGACACTGACAGGAGAGAGAGAAAGAGAGAGAAATCATGGAAACTATATGGTTAACAGTTTAATTTGAAGTGGCGGAGTGGAAATATTCTGTGCCATAAGAACTTTGGACCACTTTTGACGACTTTTCCTATCAGCTCACTGGGCAGACACACACACACACATACACACACACACACTGAGGGCCTTGTTTTGGCAACACAAGTGAGTGATCATAACACATGTGCTGCCATAAGCAGAAAGGCACCAACAGGAAACCACAACTTTCTGTCTGGAGACCAGTAAAACACACTAAGACGAAATCTTAAGACATCAAAAATTGTTCCATTTCTGGATAGATAATTCATTCATTCATTTTCTTTTCGGCTTAGTCCCTTTAATAATCCGGGGTCTCCACAGCGGAATGAACCGCCAACTTATCCAGCACATTTTATGCAGCGGATGCCCTTCCAGCTGCAACCCATCTCTGGGAAACATCCATACATACACTACCGTCAAATTTAGCCTACCCAATTCACCTGTACCGCATGTCTTTGGACTGTGGGGGAAACCGGAGCACCCGGAGGAAACCCACGCGGACGCAGGGAGAACATGCAAACTCCACACAGATACGCCAACTGATCCAGTCGAGGCTCGACCCAGCGACTTTCTTGCTGTGAAGCGACAGCACTACCTACTGCGCCACTGCGTCTCCTGGATAGATAATATTGTGGCTAATTATACTGTAACACTATGTAAAATTGCTCTAATTATATATAATGTAAAATGCAAATCTAAGCCATTATTCTTCTAGTCTACATTGAAAATTCTTAAGAAAATCTAAAGTCATTGCTACACACAGAGAGAGAGAGAGAGAGAGAGAGAGAGAGTTGCTAAGATGTTCTGATTGGCTGCTAGGTGGTTGCTGAGGTGTTGCCAAGATGTTCTAGGTCGTTGCTAAGGTGTTGCTAGGTTTTTTATGTTTGCTAGGCTGTGGCTAGGATCTTCTGAGTGGTTGATAAGGTGTTGCTGGGCAGTTGCTATGGTGTTCTGAATGGTTGCTAAGGCGTTGCTAGGCAGTTGCTAAGGTGTTCTGAGTGGTTGCTAACGGTTGTTAAGGCGTTGATAGGGTGCTCTAAGTGGTTACTAAGGCGTTGTTAGGGGGTTGTTATGGTGTTCTAAGTCATTTTTTAAGGCGTTGCTAGACCATTGCTAATGTGTTCTGGGTGGTTGCTAGGCGGTTGCTAGGGTGTCCTAGGGGGTTAATAAGGTGTTGCTAGGCGGTTGCTAAGGTGTTTTGAGTGGTTGCTAGGCAGTTGCTAACATAAATTACCATGTTTCTAGCATAAATTAGCATGTCGTTAGCATTGATTATGAATTAGCATGTCACTAGCATGTTGCTAGTATAAACTAGCATGCCGTTAGCACATACCTGTCAACATTGGGATGTGATAATAAGGGATATGTCCACCATAAGAGATCCCCCTTAAAACAATCCCCAAATTACTAAATATGTTGATTTGGAGCTGTTTCGTTATAAATAAACAGTTAAATGGTCAGTAATATGTTTTACTATTATTATTATTTACAAAAGAAAAAATAAATAGTATACATTAGCAGCAAATACTTTAGCAAACAGTTTAGCTTATTAAAATTAATAGCTATTATAATGAAATAAAATCAAGCTATCAAATCTCATTAGCCGTTTCTTCACTGTATAACTGACACCTTCTAATTAAAGAGCAACAAATTAATCTCTTATTTATTAAATAACAGGTGTCACTTTAAAAATGCAACCATCTAACGTTATAATGAAAGCATTTGATTGCCTTTTTATGCTCATTAAGGACGAGTGTGTTAGTTGTGTTTGAAAAAAACCCCACCAAGATCGACATCTTTAGATATTATTATTATTATTAATTATGTGTATATGTCCGTTTAAACACGCACCCAAAACCCAGACTTTCGCTCCATTTCAAATCGCGTGTACAGAATCGGTTTGGGAAACAGCCTCTATTTATCACTATGGAGCGCGTCAGCTGATAGTCATGCACTACTATATGACTGTTTTGAAGATTGCATATGAAGGGGAGACGGCACCTGTAATAAAAGGAACGGGAATCCCGCTGTTTTTATACTTATTTCAAAGTGTTTTCATGCCTAAACAAAGCGAAAGCAAAGAACAGGCTCACATTTAAGTGCAAAGGGCGGCCCCTGGTGGTTCGGCGGTATGGGTTGTGTATAGGGAGGCTCTGCTCTTTAATGTTTATTGCCACCCTTCAGAGAAAGACTGAAAATACGGGAGAAATACGGGAAAATACCTTTACGGGATGATAGCGGGATAGAACTGTAAAATACGGGAGAATCCCGGGAAAAACGGGAGGGTTGACAGGTATGCGTTAGCATGAATATAGTATGAATTAGCATGCTAATGTTTGCTATATGATTAGCATGTTTGCTATATGATTAGTGTGTTTGTTAATGTTTCCAGTATGGATTAGTATATTGTTAGTATGAATTAGCATGTTGCTAGTGTGTTTATAGTATGAATTTGCATGTTGCTAGTATGACTATGTTTCTGGTATGGATCAGTATGTTGTTAGTATGAAGTGGTATGTTGTTAGTATGTCCAATGTAAAGTCAATGGCAGTTTTTTTAAACAATGGAAGTCTATTGGACAGTTGCTAGGGTGGCGTAAGTGGTTGCTAGGGTGTGGCTAGTAAGTTAAAAGGTCATCAGTGATTGGCAGATTGGTAGTCTGAGTTAAATGAGCCCAACCTTAAGTCTGAAAGTCTGGCGGAAAGTTATGATTTTCTCATGCCACCATAAATATGATATATTGAATAATATAATGTATTGTTGCTATTTTATTTAATTATTATATATAAATATCATCTTTTTTTATTTTTTTACTACTACTATTTACTTTGTTTACTGTTTTGTTTTTATGCATGTTACTTTTTATGTAAACTGTAGAACTGCTTTGGCAATACAATTGTAACATTTGTCATGCCAATAAAGCAATTATTGAATTGAATTGAATTGAATTGAATGAATTGAGAGAGAGAGGGGGGGGGGGGGGGGGAGGTGTAGTTTATTTTTAAAGACGCCATTTAATTGTTTTCCCCCTAGCAAATCGAAATAGACGAATGCCAAATTCTCAATATTTACCCAATGAATAGTAGATGCTGCCATCTAGTGACACATATTCACATCTCATGTATTTGATTTCCAAGATGCTGGCATTCAGACTATAGTTAAGTTGGTTTTACATTTGCACATTCAGACTTTCTCCTTATAATATACAGGCCCGTAGCCTGGGGGGGGGTCGGATGGTTCGAAAGACCAACCCCTCAATGAATAAGGTCTAGAATTTGTCCCATACATGAGCTCATTTGTCCTATTTTGACTGACTGCTGCACCATCACAGATTGTGAAAAAGGCTTTAAGACCAAACCGAGTTCTCTGTGGACCGTCACATCAGTGTGACTTCAGCTAATCAGTTTTGGCTAATGCAAATTATATATTTTTTTTTACTTTCTGTGGCTAAATTTGTTTTTCATTTCAAAAAAAGAATAATAATAATAAGAACACACGTCTGTTCCGAAAAGAACTGGTTAGTAAACCATTTGTTATTTTCTATTGGTCTAAGTTTATTCAGAATATTGATTGGAGGAAAGTTTGGGTATTGCCTAATACAGGGTTCATACACATTTTTACTGCCAAAATTCCATGACTTTTCCAAGACTTTTTCAGAACTTTCAAGTAAATTTCATGACCTATTGTTTCATGTAATGTCTACGTGTACATGGTAAATAATAAGAAAAAAATGACATTCAAATTTATCACAGCATATCACAGAACACGCAACAATCTATTGAGTTCAAATTTGTTTTTATATCTATGTAAAATTAATTTTAATAATGCTTACTAATAATGTGAGAGCATGTTTTTGGCCAAGGACAGAAAAGGAGAGAACTAACCTACAGTTGAAGTCAGAATTATTAGCCCCCTGAGTTATTAGCACCCCTGTTTATTTTTCCCCCAATTTCTGTTTAACGGAGAGCAGATTTTTTCAACACATTTCTAAACATAATAGTTTAATAACTCATTTCTAATAACTGATTTATTTTATCTTTGCCATATTTGATCAAGACACTTCTATACAGCTTAAAGTGACATTTAAAGGCTTAACTAGGTTAACTAGGTTAACTAGGCAGGTTAGGGTAATTAGGCAAGTTATTGTATAACGACAGTTTGATCTGTAGACTATCGGAAAAAAATATAGCTTAAAGGGGCTAATAATTTTGTCCCTTAAATGGTTTTTTAAAAAATTTAAACTGCTTTTAAAAAGACTTTCTCCAGAAGAAAAAATATTATCAGACATGCTGTGAAAATTTCTTTGCTCTGTTCAATATAATTTGGGAAATATTTAAAAAGAAAAAAAATTCAAAGGGGGGCTAATAATTCTGACTTCAACTGTATATTCAAGTCTACAGATATTTGTAAAACTAATTACCATGACTTTTCCTAAACTTTGTGAGTTTTTCTGTTTTTGCAAAACTTTTCCAGGTCTGGAAAATGCCATGTCAAAATTCCATGAGTTTTCCAGGTTTTCCATGACCGTATGAACCCTGCTAATAAATATCTAATTGCAAATAAAATCAAAGAAGTCTCATTTAAGATACTACACAAATTTTACCCTGTTAAGCATTTTTAACCAGATTTATTAACGACATGAATGTCAATTGTCCATTCTGTTCATTAAACCCAGAAACAGTACCTCATATTTTGTGGCATTGTCAGTATTCAAAGCGGTTATGGTGAAAGGTATCTAAATTTATAAATGATAAAGTGCTGTCAATTTCTTTTTTATTGTATGAATATGTTATTTTTTTTGAACTATGATAAGAAGTTGGAAAATGAAGCTTACACAGCAAATTATGAGGTGTAGAATTTCCGGTGTAAGCTCCTGTAGTGTTATATTGTTTAAATCCAAGTGTACATACTGTAGTGTCTGGATGGTTTAATGACATTAATTGTGTAAGACACAAAACTTTACTTAGATGTTCGGATACTCATACGCTTGCAAAAATCACTATAAGCAACAAGAAGACACACAAGGCACGCTTTCAACAGAGTTCGAAAAGGTCAATAACAACGTACTGAAGTGGCTCAGTTTTCTGCTGTCAATAAAGGCGGAAATGGACCAGATGACACTTCCAACCAAATATTACAACCGAAAGCCTGGAAGCATTATCTTCAGGAAAAGATATTCTAGGAGCTATGACCTTGGAGGACAAGACTCCTGGAAGACTGCCCAAACGCTGATGTAATAGAAGAAATGACTTGCTGTGTATTTACTGAAAGGGACTTCTATGTATTAAAAGATATTCCCAAGTATATCAAACTTTAGATATTCTCCAGTATATCAGACACTAACTGTTACTTTGCTGTGTATTTACGCCTTTATTCAAGGCTGGAATACTGTATAAAAAGCTGGAGCAGACAGACCAGCAGCGCGCTTAGACTGACTTCTGTTTACTGAATGTCTTAGGCCCTTTATTCTCAATGGAGAATAAAGTAAAGGATTTTGTTTTGTTATTGTGATTGTTTTATTCTTCCTTTTCACTGGATTTATTTCATTAATAAAAGTATATTTTATTAATTTTCTTCACTGGAGTGGACATTGGCTTCATTTGCAGAACCCATCAAGATACCTTGTGTGGTAAGAATCTGATATATTCCTTGAACAACATTACAATTTAAGGTCCTAAACAAAACTCTAGCTAAGAAATATAGCCAAGAGAGGATTCTGGTTTCTTAATTTAATTAGGGTATTAAATAAAGGCATCCAGTACAATATACAGTTTTTAACACTGATGTGGGTTAAATTAAACACTTAAACACTCATTTTAGCAGGGCAAAAGAAAAGAGTTTGTTGACATTTTATATTATTATTATTATTCCAGGGTGTTAAACATTCAAATCTACACTTTTCTTTGTGAGTTTCACGTGGAAAAGATGTTAACTTTTACTCAAGTCAGTTAAAAGAAATTATTTATACTAAATATGACCTGGCAGTGGTGATAGAGTACTTAATCTATCTAGCATACAGTTTTTGCACTTTTAGTGTAAAATTATTTACTCTGCTTAAGTGTCTATATATTTAACACTTCATGCCGTTCAGCCTTATAATCTTAAAAATGTGAGCAAAATCACCTGTTTTGTCATCAATTTAAACATTACGCTAGAGAATCATTCAAACTCTAGCTCAAAAGTGATGTTGGTGTAGTAGCAACGGTGACTACACCGTCAGCTGACATGTACCCACAGTCCAAAGACATGCGGTACAGGTGAATTGGATAAGCTAAAGTGTCTGTAGTGTATAAGTGTGAATGAGAGTGTGTGGATGTTTCCCAGAGCTGGAACGGCATCCGCTGCGTAAAACATGCGTTGGATAAGTTGGCGGTTCATTCCGCTGTGGCGACCCCAGATTAATAAAGGGACTAAGCCGAAAAGAAAATGAATGATTGAATAATTGATTTTATTTGTAAATGGAGCCTTTCTAGACACCCAAGGTCGCCTTACAATAAGCACCAACAGCCATGCTAGAACAAATTAAAACAAATAATAAAACATTACTAAACAAGCATTGACCAAACAAGTATAAACACACATCGTGAATATAAAATAACATGATAAAAAAATTGTTAGAGGAGTGCTCTGGTTTTCCCCACAGTCCAAACACATGCGCTATACAGTAGGTGAATTGAATTAGCTAAATTGGCCGTAGTGTATGTGTGTGAATGCAAGAGTGCATGGCTTTTTTCCAGTGTTGGGTTGCAGCTGGAAGGGCATCCGCTGCGTAAAACATATGCTGGTTAAGTTGGCGGCTCATTCCGCTGTGGCGATCCCTGATTAATAAAGGGACTAAGCCGAAAAGAAAATGAATGAATAAAAAACTTCTATTTAAAAGCGTCTATTTAAACGTCACGTTATTGTCAAACCGAGCCAGTCCTAACACTCCAGCAGGTGGCGCTGTTGCACTTGTTGTCTTCATTTGACAAACACACACCACAAAGAGACAGAAAAGTGAACAAGTAATAACAGCCTTTTAATAAAGGTTATCGAAACTGCAAACACCAGCAACACCAATTAGACGGAGACATGAATTACTTTGCATGCTTTCTCAAACAAAAATATGCACAAGTGTTTGTCACGATTGGTTGCAAGAAAGCGGACCCAGTTGCAGCAATGAACTACAGGGAGTGCAGAATTATTAGGCAAGTTGTATTTTTTGAGAATTGATTTTATTATTGAACAACAACCATGTTCTCAATGAACCCAAAAAACTCATTAATATCAAAGTTGAATATTTTTGGAAGTAGTTTTTAGTTTGAGCTATTTTAGGAGGATATCTGTGTGTGCAGGTGACTATTACTGTGCAGAATTATTAGGCAACTTAACAAAAAACAAATATATACCCATTTCAATGATTTATTTTCACCAGTGAAACCAATATAACATCTCAACATTCACAAATATACATTTCTGACATTCAAAAACAAATCAGTGACCAATATAGCCACCTTTCTTTGCAAGGACACTCAAAAGCCTGCCATCCATGGATTCTGTCAGTGTTTTGATCTGTTCACCATCAACATTGCGTGCAGCAGCAACCACAGCCTCCCAGACACTGTTCAGAGAGGTGTACTGTTTTCCCTCCTTGTAAATCTCACATTTGATGATGGACCACAGGTTCTCTATGGGTTCATATCAGGTGAACAAGGAGGCCATGTCATTAGTTTTTCTTCTTTTAGACCCTTTCTTGCCAGCCACGCTGTGGAGTACTTGGACGCGTGTGATGGAGCATTGTCCTGCATGAAAATCATGTTTTTCTTGAAGGATGCAGACTTCTTCCTGTACCACTGCTTGCGGAAGGTGTCTTCCAGAAACTGGCAGTAGGACTGGGAGTTGAGCTTGACTCCATCCTCAACCCGAAAAGGCCCACAAGCTCATCTTTGATGATACCAGCCCAAACCAGTACTCCACCTCCACCTTACTGGCGTCTGAGTCGGACTGGAGCTCTCTGCCCTTTACCGATCCAGCCACGGGCCCATCAAGACTCACTCTCATTTCATCAGTCCATAAAACCTTAGAAAAATCAGTCTTGAGATATTTCTTGGCCCAGTCTTGATGTTTCAGCTTGTGTGTCTTGTTCAGTGGTGGTCGTTTTTCAGCCTTTCTTACCTTGGCCATGTCTCTGAGTATTGCACACCTTGTGCTTTTGGGCACTCCAGTGATGTTGCAGCTCTGAAATATGGCAAAACTGGTGGCAAGTGGCTTCTTGGCAGCTGCACACTTGACTTTTCTCAGTTCATGGGCAGTTATTTTGCGCCTTGGTTTTTCCACACCCTTCTTGCGACCCTGTTGACTATTTTGAATGAAACCCTTGATTGTTCGATGATCACGCTTCAGAAGCTTGGCAATTTTAAGAGTGCTGCATCCCTCTGCAAGATATCTCACTATTTTTGACTTTTCGGAGCCTGTCAAGTCCTTCTTTTGACCAATTTTGCCAAAGGAAAGGAAGTTGCCTAATAATTATGCACACCTGATATAGGGTGTTGATGTCATTAGACCACACCCCTAATATGCTTAATTGGTAGTAGGCTTTCGAGCCTATACAGCTTGGAGTAAGACAACATGCATAAAGAGGAGGATGTGGTCAAAATACTCATTTGCCTAATAATTCTGCACTCCCTCTATACAACTATACAAAGAGGTTTATTGACAGAATAAGGTACAAGTAGACAGACAAAGTTATGACAAGGTCCAAACGGTAGGGGCAACAAGACAGGGAAGCCAGTGGTAGAAACAAGATGGTACTAAAAGAACAGCCAGCCAGGAGTAGGAGCAACAGTGGTCAAAACCAGAACTAGATCCTGGAGTGACCCACAGCCACGTAAACTGAGTTTACTTTACTAAACTCCAGACTGGCAGGCCAGGGAGGTCAGGACACGGGATAGGAAAGACAAGATCACATGGATTGAACCAGCAAAGAAATGAGAACACACAGCACAATATATAGAACATAGCACACGAGAGACAGGTGAAAACAATCAGGATAACAAGGTCTAAAAGGGCGGGGTAACTGAAAACGAGGAGGAAAGACAAGGAGCACATGGCCAACACAAATTAAGGCACAGCAATGTAAATAAGCACAGGACAAACATTAAACACTGACAGGACAGACAATACTGTCAGGTCAGGACCATGACAGTGTTTATCTGAAATGTGTTTTTAAAAGAGCGGAACATCCTGAGTTAACTTTGTTTCCCTGAATTGATGGCATTTCTGACCATCTAACAAATATATAATAACAAATGCTCATTAAAAAAACAGGCAGTCTTGACGAACTGGAATATACAGTATATTTATAAATGGTTGCAACAATTTATACCGTATAGTTTCTAACACTTGTATAACAAACAACAGGTCAGATTAGTGTGATTTACCAATCCGATGGTTATTTTTTGACAATAAAACGAAAACTTCCGTTGGCATTTTCTCATGGAAAGGTGCTTTGTGTGTAAGTGAGAAGAAAACCCAGTTTTGTCAGTCCTAATATTCCAGAACAATCTCTTTAAGGCACATTAAAATCATCTCTGTGGAGTAAACCTACTTTATTATTATTATTTCTAGTATTTCCTTGGGAAATTATTGACAAACTGTCTGTGCTATTTATTACTATAGTGAAGATGTCTACTAAATGACTTGGTTTATTCATTCATTCATTTTCTTGTCGGCTTTGTCCCTTGCGGGGTCGCCACAGCGGAATGAACCGCCAACTTATCCAGCACGATTTTACGCAGCGGATGCCCTTCCAGCCGCAACCCATCTCTGGGAACATCCACACACTCATTCACTACGGACAATTTAGCTTACCCAATTCACCTGTACTGCATGTCTTTGGACTGTGGGGGAAACCGGAGCACCCGGAGGAAACCCACGCGAACGCAGGGAGAACATGCAAACTCCACACAGAAACGCCAACTGACCCAGCCCAGCCGAGGTTCGAACCTGCGACCCAGCGACGTTCTTGCTGTGAGGCAACAGCACTACCTACTGCGCCACTGCGTTGCCCGACTTGGTTTATTATTAGAATAAAAAAAAAAACACTTATGGCATCGAAAAGTGAGCATCCATTGAGGTCACAGATTAAATGGCCATACCGATGAATTAAAATGAACATAATGCACAAACACATGGACAAGTTACAAACGTGTTCCATCTTGGAAGAAATGAAAATCACATCACTGCCTTGATTTTCTTACCTGAAGGTATAACCTGGCTCTAATCCTGTCTGAAATCAATAAATCCACATAGAACTGCTTTGTTTGTCGTCAAGAACAATCAATATTAATTAAAATGTAGTAAATTTAGTTAGTTACGAGCTGTGGTCACATTCTACACCAACACTAACTTAAGCAAACTTATCAGAAAAACAGCACCAGACTGAATTAAATCAAGCTTTTTTTAACACAACGTAATAATAATAATAACAATAATCTGACTGTTTAAAATGTAATAAATCAAGTGGAAGTCCTCTACTTTTTAGAGATAGTTCACCCAAAAATGAAAACTGACTCAATATTTACTCTCCCTCAAGTTTTTCCAAACCTTTATGAGTTTTTTTCTTCTATTAAACACAAAAGTAGATATTTTGAAAAAAAGCTGAAAACCGGTAACCATTGACTTAAATATTAGGAAAACCAAATACTATGAAATTCAACGATTACAGGATTACAGCATTCTTCAAAATATCTTCTTTTGCGTTCAACTTAAGAAAGAAAGTCATAAAGAGTGTGTAAATGATGACAGAATTGTAATTTTTCTGAAAACCGGTAACCATTGACTTCCATAGTGGGTAAATCAAATACTATGAAAGTCAATGGTTACAGGTTTCCAGCATTCTTCAGAATATCTTCTTTTGCATTCAAAAAAAGAAAGAAAGACATAAAGGGTGTGTAAATGATGACAGAACTGTCTTTTTTTTTTTTGAAAACCATTGAGTTCCATAGTAGAAAAAAACAAATACCATGGAAGTCAATGGTTACCGGTTTCTAGAAAAATGACAATTCTGTCATTATTTACTCACCGTTTATGACTTTCTATTTTTCTTTTTATAAAGTCAATGGTTTCCAACATTCTTCAAAATATCTTCTTTTGTGTTCAACAAAAGAAAGAAAGTCATAAAGGGTGTGTGAATGATGACAGAACTGTAATTTTTCTGAAAACCGGTAACCATTGACTTCCATTAGTAGGTAAATCAAATACTATGAAATTCATTGGTTACAGGTTTGCAGCATTGTTCAGAATATCTTCTTTTGCATTTAACAAAAGAAAGAAAGTCATAAAAGGTGTGTGAATGATGACAGAATTGTAATTTTTCTGAAATCCGGTAACCATTGACTTCCATAGTAGGAAAAACAAATACTATGAATGTCATTGGTTACAGGTCTTTCAGCATTCTTCAAAATACCTTCTTTTGCATTCAACAAAAGTAACAAAGTCATAAAGGGTGTGTAAATGATGACAGAACTGTAATTTTTTCTGAAAACCGGTAACCATTGACTTCTAGGTAAATCAAATACGATGAAAGTCATTGGTTACAGGTTTCCAGCATTCTTCAAAATATCTTTTTTTGCATTCAACAAAAGAAAGAAAGTCATAAAGGGTGTGTAAATCATGACAGAACTGTCGTTTTCTGAAAACCGGTAACCATTGACTTCCATAGTAGGAAAAATAAACACCATGGAAGTCAATGGTTACGGGTTTCCAGAAAAAATGACAACTCTGTGATCATTTACACACCCGCTATGACTTTCTATTTTTTTTTATGAAGTCAATGGTTTCCAGCATTCTTCAGAATATCTTCTTTTGCATTCAACAAAAGAAAGAAAGACTTAAATGGTGTGTAAATGATGACAGAGTTGTCATTTTTGGGTGAACTATCCCTTTAAGCCCTTTTGTAACCAAACAAGCTGAAGATTTTGTGCTCGAGCTAGACGACAGCAATGACTCTTTGGATGCCAACAGCTTTCAGTTCTTTCATATATGGCTGTTTCTTCTTCTCATTAGTCAGTTAAGTCCCATTTGCTTCTTTTGTATGTATGCATCTGTGTGTGTGTGTGTGTGTGTGTGTGTGTGTGTGTGATCCCTTTAGCATTCCTCCAGTCTTCATCTGTCATGGTAACTTTGCGATAACTCTCAGGAATTCTCTCCTTTGGCCATTTTTAAAATCGATCTCCATGTTTTGGTTGCTGTTAATGTTGTAGTGAGGCAAGCAGTTTTCAAGATTTGTCACCTGTTTAAAATAAAACAAGGGAGAGAAAACAAAAAGGGAGACGCCAAATAAATAACCAGGGAGTAGTTAGTTGAGTTAAGCTGTTATGGTTACAGGACATGAAGAGCGGGCATGTTAAACGGCATAGTTTTAGGTGAGAGACCAGTGAAAAAGCGTTAGATAGTTGTTTCTGGTTTTTGTTAGTCCTAATTGAGGTTGTTTTCAAATACAATAAATCCATTAATATACAATTTGCAGTGGTGCTCATTCATTTTTGGTGGGTGCTCCTACATTTTTGGTGGGTGCTCCTACATTTTTTCTGGTGCTCCTACATTTTATCTGATGCTCCTACATTTTTTCTGATCCTCCTACATTTTATCTGGTGCTCCTACATTTTTTCTGGTGCTCCTACATTTTTTCTGGTGCTCCTACATTTTTTCTGGTGCTCCTACATTTTTTCTGGTGCTCCTACATTTTTTTAAGTTGGGAGCATCGGTGCTACCAGGTAAAAAAGTTCATTTTCAAGTTCTGCATTAGACAAATACTGTGTTTATTTATTTTTATTTATTTATTCAGTGTTCTGTCATTTATTTACAGTGTAAATTATTTATGTTTAAATGTCAAAAACATTCAATTATTTTTAAGCACAAAGAGAGAAATGACCTATTGTTTGTTTTTAATATTATTATAGGGAGTGCAGAATTATTAGGCAAGTTGTATTTTTTGAGAATTGATTTTATTATTGAACAACAACCATGTTCTCAATGAACCCAAAAAACTCATTAATATCAAAGCTGAATATTTTTGGAAGTAGTTTTTAGTTTGAGCTATTTTAGGAGGATATCTGTGTGTGCAGGTGACTATTACTGTGCAGAATTATTAGGCAACTTAACAAAAAACAAATATATACCCATTTCAATTATTTATTTTCACCAGTGAAACCAATATAACATCTCAACATTCACAAATATACATTTCTGACATTCAAAAACAAAACAAAAACAAATCAGTGACCAATATAGCCACCTTTCTTTGCAAGGACACTCAAAAGCCTGCCATCCATGGATTCTGTCAGTGTTTTGATCTGTTCACCATCAACATTGCGTGCAGCAGCAACCACAGCCTCCCAGACACTGTTCAGAGAGGTGTACTGTTTTCCCTCCTTGTAAAGCTCACATTTGATGATGGACCACAGGTTCTCTATGGGGTTCAGATCAGGTGAACAAGGAGGCCATGTAATTAGTTTTTCTTCTTTTAGACCCTTTCTTGCCAGCCACGCTGTGGAGTACTTGGACGCGTGTGATGGAGCATTGTCCTGCATGAAAATCATGTTTTTCTTGAAGGATGCAGACTTCTTCCTGTACCACTGCTTGAAGAAGGTGTCTTCCAGAAACTGGCAGTAGGACTGGGAGTTGAGCTTGACTCCATCCTCAACCCGAAAAGGCCCCACAAGCTCATCTTTGATGATACCAGCCCAAACCAGTACTCCACCTCCACCTTACTGGCGTCTGAGTCGGACTGGAGCTCTCTGCCCTTTACCGATCCAGTCACGGGCCCATCAAGACTCACTCTCATTTCATCAGTCCATAAAACCTTAGAAAAATCAGTCTTGAGATATTTCTTGGCCCAGTCTTGATGTTTCAGCTTGTGTGTCTTTGTCAGTGGTGGTCGTTTATCAGCCTTTCTTACCTTGGTCATGTCTCTGAGTATTGCACACCTTGTGCTTTTGGACACTCCAGTGATGTTGCAGCTCTGAAATAATTCAAAACTGGTGGCATCTAGGCAGCTGCACGCTTGACTTTTCTCAGTTCATGGGCAGTTATTTTGCGCCTTGGTTTTTCCACACGCTTCTTGTGACCCTGTTGACTATTTTGAATGAAACGCTTGATTGTTCGATGATCACGCTTCAGAAGCTTGGCAACTTTAAGAGCGCTGCATCCCTCTGCAAGATATCTCACTATTTTTGACTTTTCGGAGCCTGTCAAGTCCTTCTTTTGACCCATTTTGCCAAAGGAAAGGAAGTTGCCTAATAATTATGCACACCTGATATAGGGTGTTGATGCCATTAGACCACACCCCTTCCCATTACAGAGATGCACGTCACCTAATATGCTTAATTGGTAGTAGGCTTTCGAGCCTATACAGCTTGGAGTAAGACAACATGCATAAAGAGGAGGATGTGGTCAAAATACTCATTTGCCTAATAATTCTGCACTCCCTGTATGTGCTGTATTAATTGGTTACTGAGCAGCAATAAATAACACTGTAAAATATAAGGAGTTTTCATCTTATTTTCTAAACTAGTGGTGTTTGAAATTAATGAAGACATAATAACCGTGAAACCGTGATTATTTCTCAGACTATAATCGTACAACCAAAATCTATAATCGTTGCATCCCTAGTTACAGTAGGCTATTTTGCATTATTACAGGTCTGCAGCTATAATCTATAAATCCTATTAATAGAAAGGTCAGTAATTAACATTTATTTATACATAAGTATTTATGTATATAAAGCATAAGTCTCAAACTGGATTCATGGAAGGCCGCAGCTTTGCACAGTTTTGCTCCAACCCTAATCAAACACAGCTGATCCAACTCATCAAGGTGTTCAAGACTACTGGAGACTATTAAGCAGGTGTGAGTTGGAGGTGGTTAAAGCTAAACTGTGCAGAGCTGCGGCCCTCCAGGAATTGAGTATGAGATCATTGATATAAAGCATTTGTTTAGTAAGAAGTGCTTCTCAGACGATATGTGAACTTCAAGCGAGAATGACGTAGACTACAACTCCACGCCGACCAAAAAGGGTACCATTTGGCAGTGGAGACACAAGAAAAAGGTGACCCGTACCGAATTCAGTGGAAACGAGGCATAAGCAAACACTTCTGCAGCAGATCAACACATCACGGTTTGACATTTTATGAGTAATGCAGTGACATTGCAAAGTGATTAAAGTGTACAGTGTTATGTTTGAATAAATGAATGCGAGTGTTCAGGTACCTGTGGGTGCTGCTGTCTGCTGTTTGCTGCTCTTCATGTAAATGTAGAGCGTGTAGGCATCATACGCAAACAGGATCCCAGCCACCAGACCAAACACCTGCGAGAGGGTGAGCATTATTATAAACAAGTTCACACAGACTTTAACATACAGAGCACAGCTATGACAGCACCTTCATTTACACGAGGAGTAGTAAACCAAAACTGTATAAAAGGTTTGAGTTTAGAATCTTCAAGTAAAGTTCTTCATTGAGATCTTTATCGTCCTCGTCATTTACATCATCTTTTGCAGTGTGCTACAGAATGTTGGATGTCTTACCCCACCAGCGATGCTAGCCTCATCTCCAGCTCCACGGATCACACAGATCAGCGAGGTGATTATATAGAGTGCTGCACCAATTATAGCACGAAACAGATCCTGAAGGGGCAAACAAAGAAAATCTGAGCAGATCTGGATTATGTTAAGCTCACCACCATGATGCTAGTGTGTGTGCGTTTATACTTACACTCCAGAGCCAGTGCACCACCAGGAACTGTTTGTCCAGCTCCAGCATATAGATAACGAAGAAGATGATGGCAAAGACCATCTCGCAGATGGCGACCGTTAAATACACTCCGTACCACGATGCGGCATAACAGATCAGGACGATGAAACTGAGGATCTACAGACAAACAAAGAAAAAGCATTTACATCAGTATGGACGTGAACATTTTGATCAGGAAGTCAATAATTAGATGGTTAGCATTAGCTGTTAGCCTCTGCTGCGTTTACAGGTTGTTGCTAGAACAGATACGTTTGCGGCCTGAAGTTAAAGAGAATTATTTATGTTATTTATTAAATTTCCCATTTATTGTATTTTAGTATCGTCTACCCCCACCCCAAGCCTAAACCCAACCGCCACAGTAACCTAAAAACAGTAGTTGTACCGAGTATTATTTATGTTATCTATTAAATTACCCAATAAATTGTATTTTTTAACGCCTACCCCCCACCCCAACCCTAAACCCAATCGTCACAGTACTGTAAAATATTAATTATTGTTATAGAGTGTCATAAAAAAATTCCGCTATATTAATGTGCATATCGCACTTCCGGCCGGCCGCATATCCAATCTAGACTTTACTGCGTTTACATCATTCTACAGGCCTAAAGCTTGTCTCTTAATGCAGTGTTGTTATTAGGATTGTAATGAAACAAATAGTCACAGATCAGTTTTTGTATTGTGTAGGCCACAATAATCAATATATCAACTGTTTTGTTGTTGCAATATATATATATATTTACACTTTCACAAATGACATTTAAATTCTACCTCACCTATAGTTGGACATTTACCTAATATGCCATTTAATAGTATTTACAGTTGAAACCAGAAGTTTACATACACTGTATAAAAAGGCACATAACCATTTAAAAAAAGTCAGATGTTAATGTGACTAAACTTTTTCTCTTTTAGGTAAATTAGGATTATCACATTTGTTTCTGTTTTGCTTTATAGCAGAATAATGAGAGAGATGTTTTTTGAGAAATTGTTATAACTTTTCTTGAAAGTCAAGTTTACATACAATAAGATTATTATGCCTCTGAAAAAGCTCAGATGATGGTGTTAAGGTTTTGGAAGTTTCTGATTGGCTAATTGACAACATTTGAGTTAATTGGAGGCACAACTGTAGAATAGTATTAAACGAAATCCTCAAACACACTGCTTCCTTGTGTGACAACATGGGAAAATCAACAAGCCAGAATCAACAAAAAAGCCAGATTACTATTTGCTAAATTACACTGGGAAAAAGAATCATTTCTGGAGACATGTCCTGTGGTCTGATGGAACTAAGATTGAACTGTTTGGTCATAATGACCAGTGTTACATTTGGAGGACAAAGGTGTGAAAGCTTACAAGCCTAGGAACACCATCTCAACTGTGAAGTATGCGGGCGGCAGCATCATGTTGTGGGGCTGTTTTGCTGCAGGAGGGACTGGTCCACTTCACAGCATAGATGGCATCATGAAGAAAGAACATTATGTAGAAATACTGAAGCAACATCTCAAGACATCAGCCAGGAAATAAAAACTTGGCCACAAATGGGTCTTCCAAACGGACCATGACCCTAAGCATACTGCCAAATTAGTTCAAATGTGCTTTAAGGACAACAGAGTGAATGTTTTGGAGTGGCCATCACAAAGCCCTGAGCTCAATCCTATAGAAAATTTGTGGGCAGAGCTAAAAAAAACTTGTGCGAGCAAGACAGCCTACAAATCTGACTCAGTTACACCAATTCTGTCAGGAGGAATGGGCCAAAATTCCTTCAAACTATTGTGAGAAGCTTTTAGAAGGATAACAAAAACATTTGACCAAAGTTATACAGTTTAAAAGCAAAGCTAAAACAATACCAAGGAAATGTGTGTAAACTTTTGACTGTCTAGAAATGAATAAAAAGTTCTCTCATTATTCTGGCATTTAGCAAATGTAAATGATTTAGGTAATCCTAACAGACCTAAAATAGTAAACGTCTAATATGATTTACCATCAGACATTTTTAAAAAAATTGTTATGTTCTTTTTTTAGAGTGTATGTAAATGTCTAGTTTCAACTATATAATAGGACATTTGCCTTTTTGACATCAAATTATAGACTCTGAATAAGCTTAAGAATGATACGCATTTTAAAGTGTACTATTTGCATAATTATGCTGTTATATAATCAGTGGCATAAAATGATCTCAAAATGACAATCATATCGCTTATCGCAACAACTTCTGTGACAATATATCGCACAACAAAAATTTCTTATCGTGACAGGCCTAGTATTGTGATGTGCATTTAAAGATTTCTGATTTCTAACAATAAATAAATAAATAAAAATATAGGGCAGTGCTTGTTTTAATCCATTGGCTACGTGCTGTATTCTGACCCCTTTTTCACACCGCAAGCGAAAGCAGTGCATGAGCAGCGCGTGCGCAGCGCGTATGAAGAGCTCTTCGCCAGTTGCTGCAGAGATCAATCTATCTCTGTCTATTCTATCTACATACCTATCTCTCTCTATATTCAAATACACAATTTTTTTTAACTTTTCATCTGCACCAAGGCCCGCGGCAACTTCCTCCTATGCTGTTTGCTTAACCTCCAACTCTTTATTATACAAATTATAAAGATCATACAGTACTGTATGCTTCTGAAGCTCTTTAAGGAGTGTCATTCATGTCTGGTCATGTCAAGACAATCGCCTGTGATATCATGTCATTTGTGTTTGGATGTGTGGGGGAAACCGGAGCACCCGAAGAAAACCCATGCCAACACGGTAGAACATGCAAACTCCACATAGAAATGCCAACTGACTCAGCTGGGACTCGAACCAGCGACCTTCCTGCTTTGAGGGAGGCAATTGTGCTACTCTCTGTGCCACCATGAGGCCTAAATTTAATTATCTTAAATTGTTTTTTTTAATGTCTAAATAATCATGTTCCAATGCTCTTTTCTGATCTAATCAGTAGGCATCAAACCTCTCACAGAGTCACACGAGCAACTGCTAATGGTGACTGTCTAGTACCAAAGTGTAAGACCTCTTTTGGTCAATCTGTTTTCACTGTTAAGGGAACCAAATTGTGGAATGATTTACCTGTTAGCCTAAAATTAGAAAGTAATATAAATGTTTTAGTAGTGTTCTTAAAAAGTGGTTATAAACAAAACAGTCTACTATTAGTTTGTTTGATCGTGCAGCTTTGCTTTTGCCTTACCTATAGTAACTTTATGTAAAGAATTATAATGTTGTGTTTATGTATCCATTATATTTTCATTACATGTGAAGCCTCCCTTGAACAGGTGTTGAGAATTAGCAAGTCTGCTAAAACACTTAAACAAAAGCATTCGGTTGTCTTGTTTAATTGTGATGTCCATGTCAAATAAATACATAAAAAACTTCCGTCTGTAAAAAAGTCCTTTAAAAATACATTAATTTTAATTTTCTCATAATGAAAATGTCAATAACACTAGTAGACTGTGCTACAAAATTCAATACACTTACATATTTCTTAATGAAATCGGTTAATCCTAAACCTAAAATACTAAAACGACAACAAAAGCTTAACAGACTGAAACTAACAATGATAGACTGAAAAAATTTTCAGTTTTAATCTTCTTTCCATTTGCCTTCAGTACTATTCATTCCCAATGTATGCTCTTATTACAGCGTATTGAACATGTCATGTTTTTTCCTGTCAGTAATATTTCTAAAGGAGCCGTTGACATGGAGTTGAACCAGATTTGGGTAAAAACCCAAACAATACAAACATCAAAATAAAACAAAACAAACAAATCTGAAAAATGAGTTATGTGTAATGAGAGAAGGAGAAAGCGAACTACTGAAATGTATTTAATACTTTATATAGAGGGCAGAGGGTTGCTGAAGAACTACTGAGAGATTTGAGCTGCTGTCTGGGCTTTCACTGCCTTTCTACACCTCCCTTTCTTCATGTGTTCAATACTTTTTCCCTGCGTCATTTCATTTTATTACGCATAACTTCATTTGTAAACTAATTAGTTTTGTTTTCTTTACATATATGGATTTCTTTGGTTGCTATCAACATGTTTTCTGAGAAAAACGGCGACGTGTTTAATACTTATTTTCCCCGCTGTATATAACAAAACTCATTTTGTTGGTTTTCACTGTATAAAAAAAAAATCTGTAAAAAAACTGTGAAAAAAACGGCAGCAGGGCTTCCAGAGATATCCCGTAAATTACAGAAAATAACCATTTAACAAAATTACAAGCAAAAGCTTGTATTATTATTACTGTTGATAATTTGCATTTAAATTGTGAAAAACAATTGGAAAAAAACTGCCAATTACTCCCATTTTACTAATTATTACTGCAATTATACAGATTATTGTGGTCATTTGACAAATTATTACTCTAAATATTTATATTTTTATTGTAATTATACAGATTAATTAATGTGATTTTAAAGATTATTACTGTAATTATACAGGTTATTAATGCAATTATAAAATAATGTGATTTTAAAGATTATTACTGTAATTATACAGGTTATTAATGCAATTATACAAATAATGTGATTTTAAAGATTATTACTGTAATTATACAGGTTATTAATGCAATTATACAAATAATGTGATTTTAAAGATTATTACTGTAATTATGCTAAAAAATATGTCAAACTATATTATAGTTTATAGTTATATTTACAGTATTTTATAACAACAGCAATTATTTGTACCTAAGCTTTTTTTAATCATTCTTTAAAATATTTTTTTTCTGATTTAAATGTATATTAAAAGTGGAAAAATGTATGTAATATTTAGAGATTTAATGCATAATCACATTAATTAATGCGTATAATTACAGTAATAACCTGCATAATTACAGTAATAATCATTATAATCACATTAATTTGTGTAATTGCATTAATAACCTGTATAATTACAGTAATACTCTTTAAAATCACATTATTTGTATAATTGCATTAATAACCTGTATAATTACAGTAAAAATCTTTAAAATCACATTAATAAATTTGTGTAATTGCATTAATAACCTGTATAATTACAGTAATAATCTTTAAAATAACATTAGTTCATTTGTGTAATTGCATTAATAACCTGTTAAACTCCAAAATAATTTGCTTGAAAAAACACAAAACTGTTATCTATCAAATTTTTTATTTGAGGATCAAATAGCAGTTTATTAAGAGAATCATCTTGCAATTAAAAGCTGAAACAAGAACAAACAGGTGCACAAATAATCCCAAGTGTAAAGGCGGCAAACAAAGTAACAAAGTAAAGAGGTCAAACATGGCAATGCAAGTAGAAACATGTCGTAATGCTCACTAAACAGCTTAAGACTCGGCAACGGAATGTCTGTGTGTGCAGTTTATAGTCCTTGAAATCAGTCCGTAACGATCTTCTGAGTGTGTGTAATCAGTCAGAATTAGGAACCTGCGTGTGTTAGGTGCATGCTGGGAGTTGTAGTTTGTTAAATTAGCATGTGTATAGTTTTTTAGTGATCCGCAGCCGCTAGATCACTGGTAATCATAACGATTAGCATAGCAACATTTTTAGAGTAGTAAAATAAACATTTTATAGTTTACAGTGCATGCATTATATGCAGTCTAAACAATAGGCTATTATTTGACATTATTAACCTCACATTAATCTTCATATGATATCTTCACTAAAAACAATTGGATTGAATTTTTGTTTCCCTATTTTTACAGGAATAATCTGTAATTAACGTAAAATTACGTGTTGCTCTGAAAATACAGAACAAAAACAGAAAAACAATGTAATACCAAAATATAAGCAATAACTGCAAATTTAATGTTAGAATTTTTTTGCACAGAATATATCTGTAAAACAACAGGTGTTTCACTGCATAATGAAAAAACTGGAAAAATTTCTAAAGTTTTCAGAACTTTGATTGCTAAAACATGTGGTGCGCACTACAGAGAGGAAAAAACAAGTGTAAACACAGCACAATTCATTCAATAGAAAGTCCTTATATGGTTATAAATAAAGAATACCTTTGGGAATACAGGGATATTATGAAGTTAAAATCAACTCAGTCCTTGCTTAAACTCAACCAGTCGATACATGTATTTGCAGATCCTGTCAGACAACACTAAACTCTAAATCAGGGGTGCTCAACCCTATTCCTGGCGATCGACCATCCTGCAGTTTTCAGTTGCAGCCCTTATCAAACACACCTGCCTGTAATTATCAAGTGCTCCTCACGTTCTAAATAATTGGTTCAGGTGTGTTTGATCAGGGTTGGAGCTGAAATCAGCTGGAAGGTCGATCGCCAGGAACAGGGTTGAGCACCCCTGCTCTAAATAAACACTGCCAGCCTTGTTAGGAGAAGTTTGTTTCTTAGTAGTCAGACTTCATGGATAATCTCTGACTTGTGGTTTGTTTTTAAACCCCAATGAAAGGAAAACTATGTGGATATTTCAATTTTTTTAACATGCTTACTAGGGCTGGACGGTCGTTACTGCGGAATAAATTATTAACCATAATAAGTGTATTTTTTCTGTGTATACCGCAAGATGTAAATAAGTAGGTGTGGCTAATTAACACAATGTGTGCGAGTCTGAGGGAATCGCTGACTGGAGCTCTCGTAGTAAGATCAGGTCAACAATTTGAGGTGAACTTTAAACTATGGTTTAGATTAACTGTTCTGTATAACCGACTTGCAACTGTGAATATGACTAATAAATAACTCTCTGTAATAAATGACTGTCAAACCAATCATAGAGATTAATTCAGTATCTGCTCTCTTATGCCGAGTTCAGACTGCATGGTTTTAGCCCTGATTTTGACTCGCCGATAGGTTTTGAAAATTGCTGACAAATGCCTGAAATCACAGGCAAATCGGTGCTCGAGTGACAATCACACAGTGTGAACTATCAAGGACGTGATATGAGAGAATCGTAGATGAGTCGCCGACGCCTGTGAGATATTTGGGATGCTAAATATCTGGAGCTGTCGGCCATTCAAATCATGCAGTGAGATATGTGTTCTGACTGAAAATAACATCCGCGATTATCTACAGCCAATGAGAGAGCAGCATTCACTACTACGGGTACCTGCAGGCCAACAGGAGGTTGGGGGAGAAGTTAAAGTTCATTTTCAGTTAATTTGGACCCAAGAAATGGAGGAAAAACTAGTGTAAATTTGGCAGGAGCACTGTGTCTGTTTGACGTGTCATCTGAGCAATATCACAATCAGGTCGAAAAGTAAAAAAAAGTTGAGGAGAGATTGTTAATGCTCTTCAAAAGCCAGGTGAGCAACACCAGTTTCTAAAGCTAAAGCCTTCTGTTTCCATTACGTAGTTAATAACGAAAGATATATTACGTGACCTTTCGTTGTTTCCATGTCACTTCTTGCGTTTGTTTGGTTGTGAGACGTAGTTTGGACAAAGTTGTCTGTGATTCTTCCTATTGTAAAGTCATGCAGTGTGAACTCTCTTGTCGCTGATCCATCCTACAGTGTAAACACAGCACCGACAGAACGCTAACCCAGATAGTCATGCAATGTGAAAACATTCGTGACACGACTACTTTGAAAATCATTAGGGGCCGATCACACCGAATGTGCTTTTTGCATTGAGAGGCGTATCTTTTAAATAGTTTACTAATGAGTTTTGCGAGCTGCTTACGTGCCATGTGCGCCTTGCGTTTTTGCCATTGCGCGCTGTGCTAATAAAACGAAATATAGGCCTACTGGGCAAAAAGGGGATGTCTCTCAGACAATTTTAGAAGCTGTCATTCACCATATTCAAGATCTTGATCTCTTTTTCATCTCTTGTTTATCCTCATAGCATCCATGTGGAATAGAAGATCGGCATCTTAACTTCGTCTTTCGTAAAATGGAGTTTCCTATTTAATGTATAGTAAATCAGATTCAATCAAAGTAGCGTCACTGCGAAAAAAAAACTTTATGAATGCATGTTACACTTCTGACTGTACATTGTGTTTTCTTTTTCTTATAATGCACAAAGTTTTGAGGTAAGGAACGTTTTGATTTGCCATTCACTGACAGTCGGACAGGCTCATGCAGTTCATCAAACTCCATCTTTTAAAATCGAAATCAGAAGTGGAATAAAACAGTCTCCTCATAAAAGCCGACGTATCAGCGCGCTGCTACATTGAAAACATATGATTCGATTCGCGCCTTCTGATTGGTTCTCGGGATATAGCGGCTTTTGCTGTGAAGGGCAAATGGAGTTTAGCAGCTTTTGCCAACAAACTGTTATTTCTGAATGCGCTGACGCTGGGATTCAGATGATTTGAAGCAAATCTGTTTGTTGAATATGTACTACGTGCCTAAAGCATTCACTCAATATCATTAGCTCATTTTGGCAGAAGTGGCGTTTAGAGGCTTTTGCATCTGAACTCATCTGAACTCTCTCTCTCTATATATATTAGAGCTGCACAATTAATCGTAAAAATATCGCGATCTCGATTCGACCCCCTAGACGATCTTAATCCAGCATTTATACGATTCTGCCAATCATATTTTCAAGTTCAGGAAAAAAGCAAAGGCGGCCGCACAAGTCTTCACGTTGTTTTACATACAATGTTCAGCAACGTGAACACCTCCAAATGGTGTTGAAAGACGCACATACTGTATTTATATGGTATAATTCACCCACAAATGTCATTTCTGTCTTCATGTAATGATCTATTCATGGCCGCGAAAACACACGTGACGTTGTTACGGTGTCAAGGTACTAGAAAAGGATCCAAAATTGCAAGTGTGTAGTTTATTTGACGTAGTCAAATTAAACCGAGACAAGGTGATCAAAAAATAACAGAACAAGGAAAACTGGTAGAGAGGGCAGAAAAACAGAAGGACGAAACAGGGTCCAAACCGCCACTCCTCACAGTCCTGAGCACAGACAGGGAACCTAAGCAGACACAATGAACTGACAAAGAAACATAGAAACATATCCCATATATAACCTAGATAATAGGTCTCAGCTGGCAGGCTAATCAGGACAGCTGAGTCGCGTCAAGACATGTGACATAACAAATACACATGGACGACCAAAACAAAACAAACTCACGTGACAAAACAGACACTCCGGAAGACGCACAAACCTGCAACCGTGACAGACGTGAGCTGCTGACCGTGTCGTGAGCTGTTACCACAGAGAGGGCGGTCGCGCGCCTGTGAATGATGCCCACTTTAGTGAACAGAACTTGCATAGGCTGTGAATAACAGGTAATAAAGTTGTAAATAACATTCAGTTTGTGGCACAGAGCGATCGTTTGCAGCTTAGCAGCGAAAATGAAACCGAAAGCAGGCACATCATTTAAATGATCATATCGCATTTTAGAGTGATTACAACAAGTATTTAATATGTTTTTCTTTCATAGCGAACACAGAGGGTTGTGCATGAGAATAAATGTTTAACAGTGTCAGTATAACTACTCTAGCCTATGTAATGTTAAATATAATGCAAGAGGGGAATCTGATAATGAGAGATGTCTCATTTTACCAGTAGAAAAAAACGGTCTAATAATGTTGTCAATGACAGATTGCAAGCATATGTCTCAAAGACAATAATTCAACATCAGAATTATGAATAGTTGTATTCTGAAATAGCAATAATAATAGCCTACTCATATGAACCTTTATTTTACATCTACAGAATCGTGAGAAAATCGTGATCTTTATTTTAAGCAAAAAATCGCGATTCTCATTTTAGCCAGAATCGTGCAGCTCTAATATATATATATATATATATATATATATATATATATATATATATATATATATATATATATATATATATATTTGATTTGATTTATTTATTTTCGAACAAAAATATCATACATAAAATATCTTCAACAAAAAAAATATTCATTTTAACATGGTCGAAAATGGAGCAGGATGAAGCCCAAGCTTATTATTTTATCACCCCATTACCACACACATCATTCGTCTATTACTTAAACTTATTTCTTCTTTACTTATGTCTTCTTTTTACATAAGACATATTTTATCCTTTTGCCATCTTTGACACATTACATGTTTGATTCCATTTGTACATTTACATTTTATAACATAGACCCCAAAAGCAAAATAAAAACATAGTACTACAAATAGCCATTAACTACAATTTCATCATCCCTTTCTCATTTTATGCTTTTCAATCACCTTCATCATTATATTCCTTTAATAATATATTTTATAATGTATACAACTTTTTAAACTGATTAATATCCTGACATTGTTTGAGAATCTGTTCTAGACTGTTCCATAATTTCACACCACATACAGACATACACAAACTTTTTAAATTTGTCCTTGTTTTCAACCTCCTAAAATTGTGTTCTTCTCTCAGATTATATCCCCCTTGCCTTTCTTCAAAAAATATATATATTTAAATAAATAAATAAATAAATAAATAAATAAATAAATATATATATATATATATATATATATATATATATATATATATATATATATATGTGTGTGTGTGTGTGTGTGTGTGTGTGTGTGTGTGTGTGTGTGTGTGTGTGTGTGTGTGTGTGTGTGTATAGGTTTTGTATGTTGGTGATTTTGTAAAACACTTTGGTCAACATTTGTTCTTTTTAAATAAAGCAAACAAACAAACAAACAAACAAACAAAAACTGACTAAAAGTAGTAGGTTAAACATTGTATAACTAACTGTATAAAAAATATTATGATTGGTATTAAAATAAGTTAAAGTAACCTAAAAACTTTAGTTGTCGTGACTTTTAGTCATATAATATTTTTACAGTGTAGTGGCCAACATGTTTAGCCTTCTATATCTGGTGTCTAAGCCTCAAAATTCATAAAAGTTGTGTCTATTTTTGAGAAAACCTGTTGCCAACTCAAAGTTTGGCCTACAAAATGTGTCACCACCACAACTCTCTACTCCAGGGGTGTCAAACTCAGATCCTGGAGGGCCGCAGCCCTGCGCAGTTTAGTTCCAACCCTGCTTCAACACACTTACCTGCAGGTTTCAAACAAGCCTGAAGGACTCAATTAGTTTGATCAGGTGTGATTAATTAGGGTTGGAACTGAACTGTGCAGAGCTCCGGCCCTCCAGGAACTGAGTTTGACACCTGTGCTCTACTCCATTTCTACATTACAGATTTTTCTAAGACATTTGTATTATTTATTTATGCTTACCTAAATTCCTCAAGTCATACTAACTAATACTTATTTATTAATATTTACTTGTTTAATGCTTGTTGTAAAGACAGTACGAGGGTTCTTCTCCTCCTGAAGTGTTATTTTTGTTGCCATGGTTTGTCGAGGTGTTAATGATTTGTACACACACCACCGTTAAACACCTGTGCCTTTTATTTGCGAGATGCTGCCAGAGAAACAATAGCAAAAACACACACACATACACACACACACGAGTGTGAGGATAACGACTCAAACAGGAAGATCATCAAAGTGTTAAGAGGCCAGTTTCCTGTTTACCCTCACTTAAAGAAATGCTACTATGACAACATGTAAATTAAATGAATATTCATCTATATTCTAAATGCTTGAATGATTCATGCATGCTTTATGGTTGTCTGCTTGTATTCAATCAAACATTAAGTGACGATTTAGCTAAATTTGGTCACTTAAAGGCACAGTTCACCCAAAACTGTCAATTCTGTCATCATATACACAGCCTTCACTTTTCCCTAACGTTTTTGCAGTTTCATCAAGTCAAATTTAAGACTTTTTTTAAACCATTGTAATTGAAATTTCAGACTTACACAAGGCTAAACGCTAAAGCCCTGGTCAGATCACACGATTTCTATTGTCGGTTACGAAAGTCACTATGTCTTGTCGTGGGTAACAAATGTGTCAGACTACACGTTCCTTCACGATCAGTCATCCCGTGACGTCTACGATGAGCGTTATTTCCCAAAGCAGTCACAAGTGTTGCTATAACAATATTTATTATCTCAATTTCATTTTCTAAATTTTATTTCAATCTCAATAAACACTGATGCTTGCAGACAACTAATAACTACATTATTTAGGGCATTCCTTACGACATGGATAGGATCAAACTTATGATTCCTGTTTAATATTAAGATATTTTCTTTGAAATCTAAATGTATATTTTCCTGCCATGGGTTGCTTTTTAAACAATTCCTCCCTGAACTTGCCACGAGTGAGATGGAGAAAATGAAAGCACATCAGCACTGAGGAAAAAGCAAATGCTCAAGACATAATCTTTAAAATAATGACATATTAAAAAATTTGCAAATATATGACAGAGATTCACAGTGAAGCATTCATTAAACCCTTATTTTCCTCAGAGCGAAAATGAAATGAATTTTTGAAGCTGCGTCACGGTCATTAGATACTTGCGTGTAGTCCAGTGTGGAGAGTGGATGTCTGTACCTGCGAGTACATCGTGACGTCTCTGAGTGTGCGGCATTAATTCATGAAAAAGACTTGGTTAAAACCAATCAGCGCGCTTTATTGTGTATGTGGTGCAACTTCATTAATATGCATGATAGCTTCGAAGACTGTTAGAGATGCCACGTTGTGTTGCCAAAACAAGTGAAAGAACGAGAATTTGAAGACACGGGTCGTCAGTGTTGCATTTTATTGTGCTGTGTTTATTAATGTGTTTATTAATTTCCCTGCTATGAGAGCGCAGCTGGAATCACGTGTGGATTACAGTGCACACGACACGCGGCAGAAATTTGTTTGTAAGGAACAATTTTACCCGAGAGCTTTTCGCATCTGGAAATTATGAAATCCGGATTTGCCGCTCGTCTCCTTTTAAAAAAGACTAGGCTCCAGTTTGTATTGATTGTCCTGTGTCTACAGATTTGGTAAGTGTGTGTGAGAGCAGTGCCCTTTGTTTGTTTATTTAGGGTACTTTCACACCTAGACTTTTGTTCCGGAACCTGGCGTGTTTGCCCAGTTAGCGCGGTTCGTTTGGCATATGTGAACAGGGCAATCGCGCTCGGATCCGCGCCAAAGTAATCGCTCCGAGATCGCCTGAATGAGGTGGTCTCGGCTCGATTGAAACGAACTCTGGAGCGGATCGATTGTAGTGAGAAACCGATACAATCCGAGCCCGGCTATATCACAGTGTTTTATGGATATGTAATAGGCATACGGCTATATGAAGAGAGAATTATGAGTAGGGCGGGAGGTCATGGTAAAGTCTAGATCGAATACGCGGCCGGCCAGAAGTGCGATATGCACATTAATATAGCGGAATTTTTTTGATAATAGTGATAATCTCCCGGAAATCGCACGTCTCCCTCCCGGTCCTCAAAATACGTCGTGCACCCTTCTTATCACCCCTCCCCACGACATCCCTCCTCGCTCTTCAGACATGTCGCGCGCACCCTGTCAAACACCACCAAACCACCCCCGACAGCTGAGCGGGACTCTGCAAAATAAACCGTGAAACTCTGACCAATGTGAGGAGAGTTTACTCACACGTGACTTGTTTTAGCTTTTTTGGTCCGTTTAGAAAGTTTGCCGTGTGAAAGCGAACCGCGCCAAGAACAAAGAGCAACAATGTAACAATTTTAATCCCTGTTTCGGAACAACTGAATTGATTCACATGTGTGAAAGCACCCTTAGATGGCAAAGTTAGTTCATATCGTCAGCAGTGCTCATTCAGGTTTTAAAAACATACCATAGTCAAAATTATTTAGTTACTAAGTTTACAGTATGTTAATATCACTGCAATATTATAATATAATATTATAGACTGAAAGATCCGCTGTAAATGCTGCACTCCCTGACAAAAGTCTTGTCGCCGATCCAAGTTTTAGGAACAACAAATAATATCTTAAATAATATCTAAGTGGCTTATATGAAAGGCAAAGGCCTCTAGATCAGTGGTTCTCAACTGGTTTGGCCATGGGACCCACATTTTTACATGGTCATCAAGCCGCGACCCAAACTTTTAGGAACTATAATATAATTTTAGGAATTATAATTAATTTGTATTTATTTGTTAACATACACAAATAGTGACAGATAAATCACAAGTCACCAATATTTACAAATAAACAATATTTTATTGCTGTCATTTAACAAAATGTATCAAATTATAGAAATATTACAAAGTAAGGGTAAGAAAAGGTTCAGTTACCATGAACTAAACTGAACTGTTAATAAAACATTAACACTGATCCTGTTGAACAGAACAAATCAGCAAATTACAGTAAAATTATTAAAACAATCATAACCATTTTTACATCTAATATGACAGCAATTACAAACATCTGTTTCACTTAACAGTAATTTGGGAAGCTAATGAGATAACTGAGTATGTGCTTTACTCCTGATAAGAGTTTTAAAGTCTGGGGTGATGGTAGACCCGAAGATCGTGCTCTATGTCCAACCTGTTCCTTTGCTTTGACTTAAGCTGCACCAAGGAAGAGAAGCCACTTTCACACAAATACGTAGTGCTGAATGGTAGGATGGATTTGATCGCACGAATGGCAAGGGACGAATACTCAGAAAGCACTTTGCGGCACCAAAACTGGGAGAGGCTTTACTTCACTGAATTTCTTTTTCAGCGTCTTATCACATGACGGCTCCACAAGCTGATTCTCTTTGTTGCTCGGCAACGTGACGCTTTCCACGTCGATTCCAAAGGGATTGCTCATCCACGGATCATCATAATGTTTATCGGGAAGTAGTCGGTACGGTTGTCGCGCGCGCATTTCAAAATAAAAGTCCGGTATAAGCAAAATAAGTTAAAAAATGAAACTTTTGTTGTTTTTTTGACCACACACTCCGCGACCCACTGAAAATGTTCCCGCGACCCACTTTTGGGTCGCGACCCACCAGTTGAGAAACACTGCTCTAGATTACGCTTATTTTACCAAAATAAAATATGATCATGCCTTGATTTTTAATGATTTAATTAGGACAGTAAGGTCTGACTTTGCTTAGACAAAAGTCTTGTCACTTAACAGAAATAATGTACAGTAAAGAATATAGTCATGCTGCAGTGGAAACAGAATGAATATTGTGTGACTCTCATGAGCTTGGAGGACTGCATCCACACATCTCTGCAATGACTCAAATCACTTAATAATAAAGTCATCTGGAATGACAAAGAAAGCGTTCTTGCACGACTCCCAGAGTTCATCAAGATTCTTTGGATTCATCTCCAATGCCTCCTCTTTCATCTTACCCCAGATATGCTAAATAATGTTCATGTTTGGTGACTCGGTTGGCCAATCCTGAAGCACCTTGACCTTTGCTTTCAGGACGTTTGATGTGGAGGCTGAAGTATGAGAGGAAGCGCTATCCTGCTGAATAATTTGCCCTCTCCTGTGGTTTGTAATGTAATGGGCAGCACAAATGTCTTGATACCTCAGGGTGTTGATGTTGCCATCCACTCTGCAGATCTCTCGCACGCCCCCATACTGAATGTAACCCCAAACCATGATTTTTCCTTCACCAAACTTGACTGATTTCTGTGAGAATCTTGGATCCATGCAGGTTCCAGTAGGTCTTCTGTAGTATTTGTGATGATTGGGATGCAGTTCAACAGATGATTCATGGGAAAATATCTACCTTCTGCCACTTTTCCTAATTCCAAAAAACTAGAAGTTGGCTGCATAAGTTATAATTTGTTGCTCTTACAACTGGGATCGACGACAAGACTTTGTCAGGTAATGTATTTTCGGATTTATCTAAGAGTTTTGCTATTCATTATTAATATCAGAAGTATTTATGAAATGAACGTATTTAGTTTTTTTTTTTTTTAGGGATTTAGGGATTAGGGATTTTTTTAAGGGGGGTTGGAGTAATCCCTTATTATGGT
Source organism: Danio kyathit (assembly GCA_903798195.1). Classification (NCBI taxonomy): domain Eukaryota; kingdom Metazoa; phylum Chordata; class Actinopteri; order Cypriniformes; family Danionidae; genus Danio; species Danio kyathit. The sequence goes on from LR812526.1 coordinate 60,276,520, forward strand.
GGGCATATCCCTTATTTTCACATCCCAATGTTGACAGGTATGCCAATAAATAAACACCACACAGCAATCAAAACACAAGCTACCATCAATACCACTCCGTCGTCATTCAACCTTTCATGTACAGAGCGTGATAATAGCCTGCGCTCACCACCGTGACACACACACACACACACACACACACACACACACACACACACACACACACACACACACACACACACACACACACACACACAGAACTCACTCAAACTCCCGGCGAACAAAATGCATCCACACAATATTGACCACGCAACAGTATAACACTGTGCTGCTGGCCTGCTTACCCGCTACCGGACGTGAGATACAGCGGTGGGAAAGTCAACAGCGGCCGCCACACTTTAGTCCGAGGAAACCCCAGCACTATCAATTATCCCTCCCCGTCATTCGCTCGCGCACAACAATATCATGCCCACGTCCCGGCATGGTAGCCTTGGCAAGAGACTCAGCAACACCTGCAATCAAACACAAAATTCCCCCCATAACCTAGAAAATACATCCTTTTAAAGACTTTCGCTCATTACAAATTGAACTCAGGTGTTGATCACCTCGAAACTTCATAGACGCAACTGACGCGAACTTTTGCTGTTTATGGAGGATGAGGGAGCTCTCCGATTTCACCTAAAATAGCTTAATTTGTGCTCAGAAGAAGAAAGAAGGTTTGGAATGAGATGAGCGTAAGTAATTAACATCATTTTCATTTCGAGTGAACTGACCCTTCAAGTTACAAAGGCCACGCCCAACCTTACATGAAAGATATGGTCTAAGGAACAACACAAAACTGAGTGATTTACATTTGGTTCTCTGGTAATCAAAACCTGTTGTGTAACATTCTTTTTGTCAGTCAGTTTCCTTTATCTTTAGTCATCATCCACAACTTCCGCTTTCTGAAGACTGAGGCATGTGATGACTGAGTACAGCAGCCTGGCTCTCCAGCAGATTGGGTGAACCTTGTGTTGTGTGTCAGTGTGAAGTTTTAAATGGCCCTATGATGGGAGGCATTTCATTCAACAGCACTATTAATACTTTTCCACTCACTTCTGTTACTAGCCACACAATTATACCAGCACAGTAAGAAATGCTATGTTTTGAGGTGGCGTACAGTCAGTGGCGTAGCGGACGGGCCCGCAGGCCACGCACCGCGGGGGGGGGGGGGGGGGGGGGGGGGGGGGGGGGAGCGTGATAAGGGGCCCCCGCGGGATATTTTTGTGTCAAAACGTCACGGAGAAGTGATATCAGCCATTGGCGGCAAACTGCGAAGAAATGACTGGGGCCTCTTTCGCGCGCTCTAGGTGTCGCGCGCACTCGCTCTCACGTGCACTCTCTCTCCCTGCCTTCTTCACGCGCGCTCTCTCTGTAACGGCGCTGTGCGCATTAGTTCCCCGCATTCAGAAGTTCACCCCCAAATTGACACAGGTAAAAAAAAAGATTAACTTGAGTCATGTTCATGTTGTGAAACACTATCAAAATGTCCACTGTTGATTATATTAGACTTTTGTTTTCAATAGCGATTTTAAACCTTTTAATATAGGAAGTCCTCGGCTCTGCATATTAATCAGAAGCTGAGTGTATATAGTTTTACGTTAATAAATGCAGTCTTGAATTTTAACAGTCGGCAAGTACCGGAGAACAGATGCAACACATTGATCAAATTTAGTTTTCAGTCACGTTGAAAGTAATATTCTACTCGTTTAGTTTTGCCTTCATTCATTTAGATGTCAGTACTGACATACGAGTCTTCAACGAATGATTTTTTTACAAAACGTTTTTTTTAACATAATAGTTTAACTAACTAATTTCTAATAACTACCTTTTTTATCTTTCCCATGGTGACAGTGCATAATATTTTACTAGTTATTTTGCAAGATAGTTGTATTTAAATTAAAGTGTAATTTAAAGACTTCACTAGGTTATGTTAACTAAGAAAGTTAGAATAATTAGTCAAGCTATAGTATAACTGGTTTGTTGTGTAGACAATCAAAAATATACAGTAAATATTTCTTAAGGCGGCTAATAATACTGACCTAAAATTGTATTTTTAAAAATAAAAAACTGCTTTTATTTAAGAAATAAACTATAAGAAAGAAAAATTATTTATTATTATTACTTCTTTTTTTTTTTTTACAGGAAATACCGTGAAAATTTCCTTGGTTTGTTAAAGATCACTTGGAAAACATTATTTTAAATTAATGGGAGGGCAAAAAAAATGACTTCAAAGTTTACAGGTGTAAAAATGTGCCTTGATGTACTAGAATGTTAGAAATGTGTTATCCACTACAATACAAAGTTACTTGTCAAATAAATTAACTATTAATTATCTTGTTTATATATATAAATTAATTATCATGTTTATGAAGACTGCAGTCATGCATGAAAAAAATGACGTTTGTGATATTTCCAAACCCCACTTCACCAATAATTCTTGCAGGGGGGCCCCCGCATTTTGCGCTACGCCACTGCGTACAGTTTTATAACTGCATTTACAACCATGATTTATCATAGTCAGGTTTTGTAATGCTGAATGTCGTGTTGAAGCTACCATACAAGATACAGCTGCATGAGTAAGTATTTGGAGGAACTTCTGGCACCTTCTTCAAATCTATTTCTAGTCTTCAAAGTGGAAATTATGAGATTTATGCTCAAACATTGAAGTTGTATTTACACACTCTTGTTATAGGATGTCAGGGACTCATAGGTATTCAATACCCAGCAGGCACAGGACGTCAACATGATGTCAGACTGACATTGTACCCCAACGTCGTAGGGACGCTGCATTTTCTTTGGAAATGAAAATCATGTTGATGTCAGAATTAAGGCTGGGCCGATAAACGATATTATATCTAATCACAATAAAATTTATGTCAATACCAATAATAAGCTCTGGACTTTTTTACTTTATACTGAGATTAGAGCCAATCACAAAGCAGAAATGTGCAACAATGAGAATCTAGAAGCGTGTTGATATTAGAGATGCACCAAATTTTTGGCCACCGAAAATTAATTATCCGAAAATATGTTATACCATTTAATGAAACCTCAAATTTTTGTGGCTTCAGTCATTATTGTGGTACTCTTTTAAACCTGGAAGCATTAACAGCTTATATCGAAATGTATATCGTTATCATTCGATATGGAAATTAATTATCGAGATTGCATTTTTGCCATATCGCCAAGCCCTAGTCAGAACAACATCCAACCTAAAACCAATCAAATATCAACGTCTAATGATGTTACAGCATTGTGTGGACATTACCAATATGACATCTATCAAACGTTGGATTTTGGTTGGCATACTTGACAAATAAATGTCAGTATTTCACATCAATATGACATTGGTTTAAGTTGGCTCGACGTTGAATTTTGGTCACTTTCCAACATAACCTAAAATCAACCAAATATCAATGTCATTTGATGTCGTTATTTGACGTCAAAATAACGTTGTCCTTAGATGCTGGCTAGACATCGAATTTTTAGAACCTAAATCTAACCTAATATTAACGTCTTATGATGGTCCAACAAGCATATTTTGTTTTTTAAAGATGTCCAAACATAGTCTTGGCTAAAACAAGGTTAAATTTGGGCTGTCAGTGAAAATCTAGTAGACGTCTAAGAATAGGCCAAAACGCGTCTAGTCATCAAATAAACAGAAATGAACGACTACACATATAAAGTCTGTGTAATCTCTATTTGACGACTAGTCTAGTTCAGGGTTATTCTTAGATGTCTATTAGATTTTCACTGACAGCCCAACTTTACCCTTGTTTTACCCAAGCTGTCTACGTTTAGATGTCTATTAGATGTCTATTAAACACAAAATTGTTTGCTGGGTTTGTGCCTGCTTGGTAATATGAAAACAATATCTCAAATTTGGGCTGTCTAATAGACGTCTAAGAATAGGCCAAAACTAGACTAGTCATCAAATAAACAGAAATGAATGACTACACGTATAAAGTCTGTCTTTATTGACAATTAGTCTAGTTTTGGGCTAATATTTGATGTCTATTAAATTTTTACTCACAGCCCAACTTTAGCCTTGTTTTAGCCAAGATGACTATGCTTAGACGTCTGTCTATTAGACATCTCTTAGTAGGGTTGCCACCAGTCCCTTAAAATGCGGAATCGTCCCGTATTTGAGAATGAAATTGCGCGTCCCGTTTTGAATCAAATAATTTTGTCCCGTATTTTTTAATCATTTTTTTTAAGTAGCTTTTCATGCAAATCCTTCCACACGCATTTTATGAAGATGCCTCATTTCCTACTTTTGATTGGGTAATACTTGATGTCATCGTTAGTTTGATTGGTCTTTGTAGGATGGCGTGTCTTTTAAGCAGAGTCTGTCAAGTCTTGACAGAGAGAGTAGCCTAATGGCAGATGCTTCTCCAGGTAACCCTCCGCGTCTTCAAGTTTCAGAGTTTAAACTCAAGCGGCTGCAAAAGTACCGCAGAGAGTGGGAATAAACAAATACCTGGCTGCAGAGTGGTAGCAATTGTTATCAAGCCAACTATTAGACTGCTTGGTAATTATGCCTGCTTGGTAATATGAAATGAAAACAGTGTCTCGTATCTATGATTCAATTAATCAATTAAGTCCTTCATGTTCTCCGCAACTCAAGTGTGTGTGAATGTAACATGTGTGAATTATTTTTATTCAACGAGTGAGAGAGTCTCCATAGCAACCGTTCATAATTTCACGCCAGTGTTTTGTTTATCTCTGCATGACTATCAGACGCCTCACAAAATGAAATAAAGGCTAAATAAAATACACAGACGTGTTGAAAACTTACTATTTCGGCGGCCAGTATCGTCCCCTTTCGAGTCTGCGCATAGTTCTTCAGTTTCTCCAAACAGCCTGCCTCAGTTTCTGCCATTCTGCAGATGTTTCCTAATAAATAGCGCTTTCTGAGTGTCCTTGTCAGCAAACGTTCACTAATTAAAACACTTCTTCTGGTGAAAGACTAGTTATGTATGTACTTAGTCATGTACTAAATCCGTTAACTCCTACGACGGGTTCGGTTGCTTCATGAACTTCCTGCGTGTCTGCAGAGCACTAGTGAACACTGCGAGGGGAAATGTGTGTGGGGTGTTGGCTTTGTATACTATGCGCTCTGGGGTAAATCACTGAGAAGCTGCGTTAAACCACTAGAGAGGGCGGCTGCTCTGTGTTTGTCTAATAACTCAAATGAGCTGCCTAGTGCCTACATATACAATATTATGAAGGCATTTCGACGCAGCAGGTTTCAAGAAGTGCTGTCTAGGTAGGCAGCGCACTAGGGATTTACACACAGCCGCTGCGAGCGAGGGGAACGTTCTCATTCAGCAGAAGTGCTGAGCTTTCTTTGAAATAATACAACGCAAATTTTGAAAGAGGAAGTTATATTAGCTACAAAAAAAAAAGGCAAATTACTTTGATACTTACATGTTATATATGTATATTTTAGGTATATTTATTATACATTTACAAACTTAAAGGGATAGTTCGCCCAAAATGACAATTCTGTCATAATTTACTTTCTCTTCACTTGTTCCAAACCTGTTCCATTGTCTTTCTTCTACTGAACACAAGGAGATATTTTGAAGAAAGCTGAAAACCTGTAACCATTCCATGGTATTTGTTTATCTTAATATGGAAGTCAATGTTTACGGGTTTTCAGCTTTCTTCAAACTATCTTCTTTTGTGTTCAACAGAAAAAACTCAAAAGTTTATATCAACTTGAGGGTGAGTAAACAGTGAATACATTTGCATTGTGAGTGAACTATCCCCTTAAAATGTTTATATTTACATGATTATTTGGAATAATAATTTATATTATTCATTCATTCATTTTGGCTTAGTCCCATTATTAATCCGGTCACCACAGCGGAATGAACCACCAACTTATCCAGAACATGTTTTACGCAGCGGATGCCCTTCCAGCTGCAACCCATCTCTGGGAAACATCCATACACACTCATACACTACGGACAATTTAGCCTACCCAATTCACCTGTATCGCATGTCTTTGGATTGTGGGGGAAACCGGAGCATCCAGAGGAAACCCATTTGAACTCCACACAGAAACGCCAACTGACCCAGCCGAGGCTCGAATCAGCGACCTTCCTGCTGTGAGGCGACAGCACTACCTACTCCGCCACCGCGTCGCCTAATATCTTCCATAATAATAATAACAACATTCTTAAAAGCAAGTGTTTTCTAAAATAATAAGTAACTTATTTATGTCATGACCACTGGACAAAAGCAAGTTTCTAGTTGCTATGTAACAAAACATCTATTCAAGCATCCTTACCTTTTATAAGTGTTCACTTTATAAAGCCGTTGTTTAGTTTGTCCACAAGATGGCGACGAAGACAGAATATTAAACAGATGTTGCGTCCCAATCCGCATACTATCCGTCCTAAATAGTATGTGAAAGTAAAATTAGTATGTCCCAAATCGTAGTATGTTGAAAAGAGTATGCCAAAAACTCCCGGATGGTTTACTATTTCCGGTCAAAATGTTAAGTGTAGAAGCGTCCATACTCTAACCGCTGATATTGCCCACAGTACATTGCGCGTTGGACAAGAATTCGATTAGAACTACAAAACGCGGGTGAAAAGTGTAAACAAACTACAAACATGATGGACGCGCGAGACCAACCGTCAAGCAGAGAGGCGTCGGTAAAGACGTTTGTTTGACTGTTAATTAATATCTAGCCCACTGGAGAATATTTAAATATCGTTGTCTGTGTTATATTTCATCTGCAGCAACAATACTGAACTTATATAAAGACGTGTTTGGACATTACCATCTGAATGCAGAATTATCCAAAGACCTGAGATTTCTCTGCATGAGAGACTCGTGAATGGGAGATTGTCCTGCTGCTGCTTCTCCAATAAGGTAGGAAATTAAATACGACAGAAATGTGGATGACTGACAGGGCTCTTAACTAAGCAACACAACGATCTGTGTAACGAGGAAGTAGTATGTCCCAAAGCTTGCATACTTTTCTGTTACTCACTCAAAAGTATATATTTTTCCTCCACAAAAAAAGTACATACTTTTAGGTCGTAGTATAAGTATGCGAATTGGGACGCAGCACACTTCCCTCTAGTGGCGCAGATCCTCAATCCTCGGCTGGATTGTTTACGTTTTTCATTTATTTCACAGTAATGATTTATTTAGCTGCTGCTTCATTTTTTTACGAATTAATATGTAAAATGGCAAAATCATTTAAATAAAAAGGACTCTAGAATCTGTCACTTTTTTCTAAAACATATCAATATAATAATAATGCAATAATATCCTCAAGTGAAATCAAAATGTAGTGTTTATTTAGCTAGTGCACATTGTTAGACTAAAACTAAATAATTAATCCATGCAAGTTAATCCACTGCTTTCAAAAGGTACACATTTGTACTTGAAGTGTCCATATTGGTACCTCAAAAGTATATATTAGTACCTAGAGTTTTTAAGAGGAACACTTTTGTACTTTTTAGGTACTAATATGTACCCTTGAGGTATTGATATGGACCTTTTAGGTGCAAATGTGTACCTTTTGTAAAGGTACCCCCCAGTGACAGATCACGTACCTTTATTTTTGAGTGTGGGGGAAAGGGGTGTTTTGGTTACCTTCAATTAAAATCTGATCATTTGCTTGCACGTTTGCCCTTCTGTTGAAGTCAGTTTGATGGCTTCAGCCAATATTCTTAACCACGCCCCCTAACCATTAGTTTGCTATAAGGGAATGATGCACAAAAAAGCCCCGCCCCCCACTCAATATTCCGTTTTAGTTGGAAGTACATCAACATACTGAAATAAAAGCCAATTTCAAGTGTATCTGTCTGCGACTGCAAAACTGGGGTGTAACATCAAGGGGCATAACTTGCAGTTATTGAGATCCCATTAAACCATGTCACAAAGAGATAACCAAGATGGCGCAAATACTTACCAGAGAACATTTTCAACAAATGTTTTCATGAGTTTTCTACAAATTTATCAACAACAAATTTATTTGATATATTATTATATTCATTTATTTAGCAACTCCACCATGCAACTCCACTCGCTGACTCCTTCATCCATTTTGACATGGCAGTTAGCCTTTTCTGTGTTGCCCTCTGTGGTTGCAAATAACAGTACAATGGCGAGCACGTCAAGTCATAAATGTGATAATTGGGTTAAGGTATAGACGTTAACAAGTGCGATGGTTAGGTCTAGGGTTGGGATAGGTGTAGACCACAGGTGTCAAACTGAGTTCCTGGAGGGCAGAAGAACAGTTTAGTTCCAACTCTAATTAAACACACCTGATCAAACTAATTAAGTCCTTCAGGCTTGTTTGAAACCAACAGGTAAGTGTGTTGGACCAGGGTTGGAACTCAACTGTGCAGTTGAGTTTGACACTCCTGGTGTAGACATTAATAACTGTGAGGGTTGGATTTAGGGTTAGGGAAAGTGTAGACGTTAATAACTGTGATGGTTGGGTCTAGGGTTGGGGTAGATGTTAATAACTATGAGGGTTGGGTTTCGGTTTGGGGAAGGTGTAGACATCAATAACTGTGATGGTTGGGTCTAGGGTTGGGGTAGTTGTAGATGTTGATAACTGTGATGTTAAGTTTAGGGTTGGGGTAGGTGTACATGTTAATGACTGTGAGGGTTGGGTCTAGGTTGAGGTAGGTGTAGATTTTAATAAATATAATGGTTGGGTTTCAGTTTGGGGAAGGTGTAGACATTAATAACTGTGATGGTTGGGTCTAGGGTTGGGGTAGGTGTAGATGTTAATAAATATGATGGTTGGGTTTCAGTTTGGGGAAAGTGTAGACGTTAATAACTGTGATGGTTGGGTCTAGGGTTGGGGTAGATGTTAATAACTATGAGGGTTGGGTTTCGGTTTGGGGTAGGTGTAGACATCAATAACTGTGATGGTTGGGTCTAGGGTTGGGGTAGTTGTAGATGTTGATAACTGTGATGTTGAGTTTAGGGTTGGGGTAGGTGTAGATGTTAATAAATATGATGGTTGGGTTTCGGTTTGGGGAAGGTGTAGACGTTAATAACTGTGATGGACGGGTTTAGGGTTGGGGTAGTTGTAGATGTTGATAACTGTGATGTTGAGTTTAGGGTTGGGGTAGGTGTAGATGTTAATAAATATGATGGTTGGGTTTCGGTTTGGGGAAGGTGTAGACGTTAATAACTGTGATGGACGGGTTTAGGGTTGGGGTAGTTGTAGATGTTGATAACTGTGATGTTGAGTTTAGTGTTAGGGTAGGTGTACATGTTAATGACTGTGAGGGTTGGGTCTAGGTTGAGGTAGGTGTAGAAGTCAATAACTTTGTTGGTTGGGTCTAGGGTTGGGGTAGGTGTAGAAGTCAATAACTGTGAAGGTTGGGTTAAGGGTTGGGGTAGGTGTAGAAGTCAATAACTGTGAAGGTTGGGGTAGGTGTAGAAGTCAATAACTGTGATGGTTAGGTTTAGGGTTGGGGTAGGTGTAGACGGTAATAACTGTGATGATTGGGTTTAGGGTTGTGGTAGGTGTAGACGTTAATAACTATGATGATTGGTTTTAGGGTTGAGGTACGTGTAGACGTTAATAACTGTGAGGGTTGGGTTTAGGAAAGATGTAGACATTAATAACAATGATGGTTGGGTTTAGGGTTGTGGTAGACGTGTATAACTGTGATGGTTGGGTTTAGATGTGGAGTAGGTGTTGAGGTTCATAACTGATGGGTACAACGCCAACTTGCTGACAACATAGTTTTGACATGTGGGTTTTAGGGCTTCAGGTTAGGCCTCTACTGCAAGTTATGCCATATGTTATGCCCGTCTTGCAGTCCGCAGACAGACCCTACTCGCCAATTTGGGTTCACACTGACTTTTTGAAAACCATAAAAGCACCATCAAAAACAATTACACTTGTTAATTAATGTGAACACACTTCATTCTCTAACATGACTTTATTTTGCATTATCAGATGATATAATAAGGGAGAGAAAGAAAGCAGTCTGGACCTTCATGTAAAGCCAGAGAGACTGCATTAAAAACACTCTTTTCAGTGCAAACAAAAAAAAACACAAAGATTATAAAGGGATCATTCACACTCATGTCTGAATAAGAGCATCAGTGGTGTTTCACAGCACTGGAAAAAAAAAAACATCAAATACTGGAGCACCCATGACTAAGTGTTCACTATACAGTATGTCCTACAAGCATCGATAATACACATGTGCTTTAGATGATAACGTTTAAACCCAAAACATAAATCTTCAAGTCATAATTTGTTCACATTTTGATGCCTTTCCGTTCTTTTCTCTCCCTAGCAGATTCATCTAAGACTACTGACTTTTTAACTACTTTGTGTTCTCACAAACCCGAATGTTTCACACAAATAAAAAAGAAACACACAAACATACAAGGTTTAAGGTCAGTTTTGTTACTGTGGGTCGAACGATAAAGTTGGTATAATGTTAAGATACGGAAAATAACTACGAGTGACATCACAAAATAAAAAGAAACAGTTCCAATTCACGATACAGTATATATCTATTGAAATATAATTCATATTTACACCACACAGACAAACACATTCGGTATAATATTACTATAATATATATAATTATATTATAATATTTTTATAGAATTCATTCAAACAGCTCCCTGTATGTAACATATACATCATAAATTTCATTCATTTTTTTTTGTTTTTTTGGTAGAATATTCAAGTTTTTCCTCATCATTATAGGATGTATGATCTGGATTTGATGGGTCTCACTTCCTCCTGAGTCCAACGCGTTTTCCCGTGGTTATGATGCTATTAGGAGCCCTGCTAATATTTGTGCTTTACTCCCTCCCTCCCCTTCCCTTTAAACCCACTGAAGAGAGCGGAAACAAATAGTAGATTTTCTGCTTGCTGATCACGTGACCATCCTCTTGCTGCGATCTGTAAAGAATAAATAGGAAAACAATATTAAAGCATTCATTTTACATGTGTAACCCACCGGTCCTACTGCACCCAATTCGGTCTGAGGTAAGATCGAACTGGTGATTCTTTGCATGGGAGTCGGTTGCTCTAACAAGGAGGCTAAAGACCATGGCCTCTAGCATCTGTCGCTATAGCAACTTTAGAGGTCAGAGGAGTGAGGTTTACCTCCACAGCACTTCACTAGCTGGCTTCTGTTACACTCACCCCCCTAAAACCTCACTCCCATCCCGGACGAGCCCCCACGCGTAACCCACCAATCCTACTGCACCCTATCCGGTCTGAGGTAGGATCGAACCGGCGATCCTTTGCATGAGAGTTGGTAGTTCTAACAAGGAGGCTAAAGACCATGGCCTCAAGCGTTTGTCGCTAGAGCAACTTTAGAGGTCAAAGGGACTGAGGTTTACCTCCACAGCACTTCCCTAGCTGGCCTCTGTTACACTCACCCCCCTAAACCTCACTCCCATCCCGGACGAGCCCCCACGCGTAACCCACCAATCCTACTGCACCCAATCCGGTCTAAGGTGGGATCGAACCGGCGATTCTTTGCATGAGAGTTGGTTGTTCTAACAAGGAGGCTAAAGACCATGGCCTCTAGCATCTGTCGTTATAGCAACTTTAGAGGTCAGAGGAGTGAGGTTTACCTCCACAGCACTTCACTAGCTGGCTTCTGTTACACTCACCCCCCTAAAACCTCACTCCCATCCCGGACGAGCCCCCACGCGTAACCCACCAATTCTTCTGCACCCTATCCGGTCTGAGGTAGGATCGAACCAGCGATCCTTTGCATGAGAGTTGGTTGTTCTAACAAGGAGGCTAAAGACCATGGCCTCTAGCATCTGTCGCTAGAGCAACTTTAGAGGCCAGAGGAGTGAGGTTTATCTGCACAGCACTTCGCTAGCGGGCCTCCGTTACACTCACCCCCCTAAACCTCACTCCCATCCCGAACGAGCCCCCATGCGTAACCCACCAATCCTACTGCACCCAATCCGGTCTGAGGTGGGATCGAACCGGCGATTCTTTGCATGAGAGTTGGTTGTTCTAATAAGGAGGCTAAAGACCATGGCCTCTAGCGTCTGTCACTAGAGAAAAACTCTTGTTTACAGTAGCAAGTGGGCATGAAAACTGTTTTATTTTATGGCAACATGAAAGAGGAGGCTCTTTTTTAAAAGCTATTCCTGAGTGCTGTGTACTTTTTTTCTAGACACAAACACCCCTTAGAGCATTCCAACACCCCCTGCGCTGTTGGAGGTGGGCTGTCTGTTAATATGGGTCGCACCATTCATGTGAACCCCCTAAACACAACAAACATGGTGGTTGGGAGATTTTTGTAATTTGTTATTTTCACATCCCAATGCTGACAGGTATGTAAAACGCACAGGACACTGTGCATACGGCCCACAAGATAGTTGTAGAGATCTGCAAGGTCTTTTGGATTTGTGGCCACAGATGATATTTGTACCACATTGTTTGCCATCTGTGTATCAAAGCAGACAAAAAACCAGAATGTCACCTACCAGTGCAGAGCTTCAGCCTGCGGGCCGGATTCACATCTCGTTGGAGAAGGACGTGGGCTCTCCCTGACCATACACTCCTTGATTGTATCCTCCGCCTTCATATCCACCCTGCTGGCTGTAGTCGGGCTGATACCCACCCTGAGAGCTGGCATACTGTTCCTGTCCATAACCTTCCTGTCCATAGCCTAGTCAAATACAGCAAATTATTAAACCAGGGTATATACAGGAATCAGAGAGTAAAATTCAATACCTTTTAAGACCTTTTTTAAGACTCTTTCCATCCATGTTAAGACCTCATTGCCACTTTAGGTCTGACATTGGCAACACTTTAAATATATTCACTAAATACTGATTGTAAGAAACTAATCCTAAACTAAACATTATTGATATACTTTATAAAAATGTTAATCCAGAAGGTGTCGCCTATAGAACAGCAGAAATAATGGTGCTGCCTTGGTTACTGCAGTAAACAAAGCAGTGTAACATCAAACATAGCAGGATTTTATCAATTTCAGAAACTACACAGCATCCCAAAATGTCAAACTTTAGCATACAACTATAATTTTACAACTATAATCAAAAATGATGCAAAATTTAATACTTTGTAACAGCATTTAAGACTTTTTAAGGGCCTTAAATTTCTCTAAATTAATTTATCAACTTTTAATACTTTTAAGACCCTGCGGACACCCTGTAAAAATGATGATATCATTTTAAAGAATAATAATGCAATTACATTTTCTAAAAGCAGCCTATCTGCAGGATAATTCAGTTTTATGTTTTGTAATGGCATTATACCTTAATATACATTTGAATTCAAAATGATCATGAAATCCTCCTGTGAATTTTTTACAATATTTCCTAAATGATGTTTAACAGAGCAAGGAATTTTTCACAGTATTTCCTATAATATTTTTTCTTCTGGAGAAAGTCTTATTTGTTTTATTTCGACTAGAATTAAAGCAGTTTTTAATAAAAAAAAAAAAAACATTTTAAGGTCAAAATTATTAGCCCCTTTAAGCAATATATTTTTCGATTGTCTACAGAACAAACCACTGTTAAGCTTTTAAATGACTTCAACTGTAAATAAACAAATATATGTTAAACTTCCGTTCACATTTTTGTATTCTCATTACTGTAATACTTTAAATATTAATTAATGGCATTTCACCCAAATTCAATACATAAAAAAACTTGTCATGCTTTAATGCATAAACTTAACCTGAACTAACATTTTTACAGCATTTACTGAAAATTTGCCATTTACTAATGTTAACAGATATTAATTTGGTGCTGAAATGTGATAAGATTAGTTCATTCTACGTTCTATTTCAGTCTTTCAGTTCATGTTTATTTCAGTGTGATGCGTATGTTTCCTTCTAAAGCCCTGTTCATATTACACAGTATTTATAATTGGTTATGACAGATTATTGAATCTTGCCTTGTGATGCCCATTTGTCATTTATAATGGTTCCTTACATTTATATACCGCTTTTCTGGACACTCAAAGCGCTTTACATATTTTTGGGGGGAATCTCCTCATCCACCACCAGTGTGCAGCATCCACCTGGACGGCAGCCATATTGCGCCAGACCACACACCACACACAAGCTGACTGGTTTAGAGGAGTGATGAAGCCAATTATGGTATGGGGATGGACAGAGGCCAGTGGGCAAATTAGGCCAGGATGCCGGGGTTAAACCCCTACTCTTTTATGAAGGACATCCTGGGATTTTGGGACCACAGACAGTCGGGACCTTGGTTTAACATCTCATCCAAAAGACTCACTGAGCAGTATAGAGTCCTCATCAATATACTGGGGCGTTAGGACTCACACAGACCGCAGGTTGAGACCCCTGCTGGACTCTCTAACACCACTTCCGGCAGCAACCTAGCTTTTCTAATGTGGTCTTCCATCCAGGTACTGACCGGGCGCAGCTCTGCTTAGCTTCAGTGGGCGACCATGTGAGAGTTGCAGAGAGCTAGCTGCCAGCTTTTGATAAATGACCCAATGCTCTTTAGAAAAGTGGTCCCTAACCTTTTTATCACCACGGACTGGTTAACGCTTGACAATTTCACCGCGGCCCAGGGGGTGGGTGTACGTAGATTGCTAGGCGACCATCAACCGTTTTCTCAGAGGATGACAAGCTGGAAAAACATTGCTGCAACTCTGATACATGGTTTATTTATGGAGATTATTTAATCTGGAAATTAAAAAGCACTTCAGTGTTTGTCTAAGATAATTATTCTACTGAAATATGTATATTCTATCCAAAATATGACGCTGACCGGTCAGTCATTCTGAAGATGCTTTTAACTGGGGGCGCCTGGAAGGTGCCGCTTCCACACATCGGTCTCAATAGACCATTTTGAGGGATATAAGCAAAAACAATGGTCCCAACGTATTTCCTGTTTTACATTTTTAATTTCCATAGTTTCCGAGGTAGTTCGTGGGTCCTTCACTGGGCATTTTCCCCTTCGCAAATAAACTTTCCATAGACGTCTGTTTCTTACTCATTTTGCTAACTTGTGGGTTAAATTTTGGCACTCAAGTAACCGAGAGAAAACACGGTCATTTTTCAAAATAAAAGATCGTTCAGACTTAGATTATAAATAAAAATGAAAATAATTAATGATTTCTTGTGCGGCTCGGTACCAATTGATCCATGGCCCGGGGGTTGGGGACCACTGCTTTAGAAAATTGAATGGCAATTTCTAAATATAAATTCTAAAAACAGTGTTTATAGCTCTAGTTAATCTTCACTTTTTGCAAAGATTCACCAAAATCCTTTATAGTCTCAAATATAGAAATTTGATCATAAGATTCACATTAAACCAATCCTTCTCTACGTTTTTAAAACAGCTAGTAAACTTTGTAGTGATAATACACAAGCTGCTACGATGAACATAAGAACTAAGTGTATCGAAATTCAGGTGTCTCGAGTTTTTAATTGTGCTCACCCTGGCCGAAGGAGTCTGGAGCTGGCTGCTTCTCTCCAGATGCCATGTAGGTGCCAGCGAAAGCAGCCATCCAGCCGGTTTCCTTGAAGACGAACCACAGGTTGCCTGCCCATAGGATCACATTACAGAACCCGAATGCCTGCAGGAACCACAGAAATCAGCCAAAGAGTTACTTAAATGCATTCATTTGAGTTCCCAAACACATGTAAACTTGATTAATCATACATTAGAATAAATAAACTCAAGTGCAGTTCTCACTCATTGTATTAAGGACAATGCAACTACAGGGAGTGCAGAATTATTAGGCAAGTTGTATTTTTGAGAATTGATTTTATTATTGAACAACAACCATGTTCTCAATGAACCCAAAAAACTCATTAATATCAAAGCTGAATATTTTTGGAAGTAGTTTTTAGTTTGTTTTTAGTTTTAGCTATTTTAAGAGGATATCTGTGTGTGCAGGTGACTATTACTGTGCAGAATTATTAGGCAACTTAACAAAAAACAAATATATACCCATTTCAATGATTTATTTTCACCAGTGAAACCAATATAACATCTCAACATTCACAAATATACATTTCTGACATTCAAAAACAAAACAAAAACAAATCAGTGACCAATATAGCCACCTTTCTTTGCAAGGACACTCAAAAGCCTGCCATCCATGGATTCTGTCAGTGTTTTGATCTGTTCACCATCAACATTGCGTGCAGCAGCAACCACAGCCTCCCAGACACTGTTCAGAGAGGTGTACTGTTTTCCCTCCTTGTAAATCTCACATTTGATGATGGACCACAGGTTCTGTATGGGGTTCAGTTCAGGTGAACAAGGAGGCCATGTCATTAGTTTTTCTTCTTTTAGACCCTTTTTTGCCAGCCACGCTGTGGAGTACTTGGTGTGTGATGGAGCATTGTCCTGCATGAAAATTATGTTTTTCTTAAAGGATGCAGACTTCTTCCTGTACTACTGCTTGAAGGTGTCTTCCAGAAACTGGCAGTAGGACTGGGAGTCGAGCTTGACTCCATCCTCAACCCGAAAAGGCCCCACAAGCTCATCTTTAATGATACCAGCCCAAACCAGTACTCCACCTCCACCTTGCTGGCATCTGAGTCGGACTGGAGCTCTCTGCCCTTTACCGATCCAGCCACGGGCCCATCAAGACTCACTCTCATTTCATCAGTCCATAAAACCTTAGAAAAATCAGTCTTGACATATTTCTTGACCCAGTCTTGATGTTTCAGCTTGTGTGTCTTGTTCAGTGGTGGTCGTTTTTCAGCCTTTCTTACCTTGGCCATGTCTCTGAGTATTGCACACCTTGTGCTTTTGGGCACTCCAGTGATGTTGCAGCTCTGAAATACGGCAAAACTGGTGGCATCTTGGCAGCTGCACGCTTGACTTTTCTCAGTTCATGGGCAGTTATTTTGCACCTTGGTTTTTCCACACGCTTGCAACGCTGTTGACTATTTTGAATGAAACGCTTGATTGTTCGATGATCACGCTTCAGAAGCTTGGCAATTTTAAGAGTGCTGCATCCCTCTGCAAGATATCTCACTATTTTTGACTTTTCGGAGCCTGTCAAGTCCTTTTTTTGACCCATTTTGTCAAAGGAAAGAAAGTTGCCTGATAATTATGCACACCTGATATAGGGTGTTGATGTCATTAGACCACACCCCTTCTCATTACAGAGATGCACATCACCTAATATGCTTAATTGGTAGTAGGCTTTCGAGCCTATACAGCTTGGAGTAAGACAACATGCATAAAGAGGATGATGTGGTCAAAATACTCATTTGCTTAATAATTCTGCACTCCCTGTATTAGCTGGTATTTCCCTTGCACTTTGGTTAGGATTCGGTCAGTTAGCTGTACTTGCATGGGTAATGTACTATGTATATAAGCTATTTTGCCAATTTATGCTGTCTAAACCACTGAACAAAATCTATGGAAGCTGCTAAATCATATAGAGAAGGAAATGTTGCAATATTTTTAACCAACTGAATTAAATATGTGGTGTAAGATTTGAATGAGCAAGTATTATTTGAGATATTAGCTTACAATTGGAAATGGTAAGAACAAACATGACTATTGTCAAGATTCCTGCCTTGGAAATCCTGCCTCAGTTTGGCCAACCATAAACACCTTTTTCTTTCTCAGATAGTTTTATTCTCTATTTTGGCAATCTGTGGTATTCTATGTATAAGTTTTTTTTTGTCCAACTGATTAGTACAGCGGGGCAACCCAGTGGCGCAGTAGGTAGTGCTGTTGCCTCACAGCAAGAACGTCGCTGGGTCGCAGGTTCGAACCTCGGCTGGGCTGGGTCAGTTGGCGTTTCTGTGTGGAGTTTGCATGTTCTCCCTGGGTTCGCGTGGGTTTTCTCCGGGTGCTCCGGTTTCCCCCACAGTCCAAAGACATGCAGTACAGGTGAATTGGGTAAGCTAAATTGTCCATAGTGTATGAGTGTGAATGTGTGTGTGGAAGTTCCCAGAGATGGGTTGCGGCTGGAAGGGCATCCGCTGTGCAAAATCGTGCTGGATAGGTTGGCGGTTCATTCCGCTGTGGCGACCCCGCAAGGGACAAAGCCGACAAGAAAATGAATGAATGAATGAATGATTAGTACAGCTCGAAATATGACTAAATATAATTATTATTTTCAGCAGCAATAATTAGTAAAATATGCAAGTTTCTGGTAGTTTCAGTGAGACTTTTTATGTTCTGTGCCTCCAATATGGCCGACTAATGACTAATTTCTCATAACTGATTTCTTTTATCTTTGCCATGATGACAGTACATAATATTTTACTAGATATTTTTCAAGATACTTGTTCAGCTTAAAGTGACCTTTAAAGGCTTAACTAGATTAATTAGGTTAATTAAGCAAGTTAGGGTAATTAGTAGGGCCAGACGGAATCTGCGGACGTTTTTGGCAATTTCTGCGGAGAATTTTGGTAAAAATCTGAGGATTTCTGCGGAATTATTTTGGGAGTCTCATAACTAAAACCTTAATAAGTGAAATATGTGTAATTTAAAAACTGAATTAATTCAGATTTACACACATTTACTCAAGTAAATAAACAGAATTAATGATGGGCTAAAAATCTGCGGAAATCTGCGGAAATCTGCGGAAAATCTGCAGAATTCTGCGCGCGCAGATTCCGTGTGGGCCTAGTAATTAGTCAAATTATTGTATTGTAAAACGATGGTTTGTTCTATAGACTAAGAATCTAAATTGCTTAAATATTGCTTAAGGTGGCTAATAATATTGACCACTGAAAGATTACAAATTTCTTTAAAGATATATATATTTCATTATAAAATACATTCTGAGGTCCTATGTCTCCAAAGGAATGCAAATTGTCAGTTTCAAAGCACAGTTGTGTCTATTGTCTCACCAATGTTAAGGTAACACTGTCAAGCGGGTCAACTGGCCCCAGTACGACCCCAGTACGTTATTTGCACACTTTGTTTTAAAATGAATCGTGAATGGGAACTTATATGCTGATGAGTTCGGAGCTTGGGAAAAGGCATTTTACCCTGCTGACAACAATACTTCATTTGCATGCTTTGGTTACTATTGTCCCCACCTCTATGTATCATTGTCTGTAAAATGTATTTAAAACTGAGTGTCTGCTGTAACAGTCCATGAGTTCTTTTGATGACACCGCAGCGACGCTGAGTTCCTCTTATTAAAGGATTCTGCTTTGAAGATACCCGAAAGTTCTCCCTGGTTTTTTGGCTCGTCTTAGAAATTCACAACACCTTAAAATGTTTAAAAAAAAAAAAAACTGCTTTTATTCTAGCCAAAATAAAACAAATAAGACTTTCTCCAGAAGAAAAAATATTATAGGAAATACTGTGAAAAATTCCCTGCTCTGTTAAACAACATTTGGGAAATATTTGAAAAAGAGAAAGTTGGAAAAACGCTGTACATTTCAAGATTAGCATTGAAATCATTCGGCAATAAAATAAAATGAGCATTATTAACATCTGTACCCACCACAGATGTGTTCAGGCCAGACACCACCGGCTCGTGCAGCTCTTTGCAGCGGTTTTCCTCCCGTTCGCACGCAGGGATGAGGTTGATGACATCATCAGGGTCGGTGGCTCTCTTCACGTCCGAGAGACCTTTAGCCCACGCCGATGAACTCACCAGCCACATGAAGGTGAAAACCGCTGTCACCACGAAATCCTACACGACAACAACAACCAGGCAGAATTATTGTGGAATATCGTCACGATAATGTTGGGATAATAATAAAAACATATTATTATGCTTTCATTAACATCCTGTTATGCTGTGACATTTCCTCCAGTGGAAATCTTTAGGAATAATGAACCCTTTTCACAAGACGTTTAACATAAATGACATGAATTAGCTGACATTTCATCCTTCAATTTCATAATAAGGCTCATGAGATGAAGACTCACAGCCTGAGCTCCTTTGTTTCCCTCGCGGTATTTCTCCAAAAGGAAGACGTACACAGAAATGGCTGCCATTGAATAAAGGAAGGAGAAGACGCCGATGGTGACAAAGAACTCTGCAGATGAAGAGTTGTCTCCCACCAGAAAGAGCCGCTCGGGTTCTGATCCTTTACACGTAGGGGCATCGAACCATACCTGGTGCAGTCTGTGGAGAAACACACGTGGTAAATGTCTGTTGAGGCAATTCGCTGACTTTTTTTTTTACTAAATTCTGCACAGAAATAGCAGTTTAGTTTAGTTTAGTAATAGCATAATGTCTACAATGCCCTATTTATAATGTAAAGTTAAAGCTGAGAGCATACTCACACTATGTACAGTTGCCTTGAACCTGGCCAAAGCACGCTTGTCCCCCTCCTGTCTCCCCCGACGGCCCGCACTCACATTACATTCGGGGCTGGGCATGCTTTCGTCATCGATGATGCGCTGTTCAGTAAACGCTTTCACTCAGCACAGCGGAGATTTCTTTAGTTATATCGTTTTAGTCGTTTGATATGAGGTGACACGCAGTCAAATATTTCGCCGAACAGATCAGCCACTTTTGACGCTCATAAACAATCATAAATTCCTCGTGCTGCAGGAATTAGGAAGTTTGTTGAAGGCGCAGCTGACGTGCAGTGAGGGGTTCGCGTCTTTAATAATCTACGACAGTTTGCATTCATTAAACAGTATGAATGATTAATTAATCCGTATCAAACAGTCCATTAAAAGTCACGTCTCGCTTTCAGTTTCGGGCTCAGGCGAGGTTTGCACTCACACACAAGCGTACCGTGCCAAAGCCCAAGTGAACCGCGCTCAGGCCCACCTCTTTCAACCGGGCCAGGGCTGGCCAAGTGACCCGTGCCTGAACCCAATTCAGAGCACTCACAATTCTCAAACGATCCGGGAAACGGGCCTGGGCATGGTTCGGAAAGCATAGTGTGAGTACGCCCTGACAGTACATCTCACCTAAGACAGCATGAGTGAACTGGGTGAATCAAACTCATTTATTCATTTTCCTTCGGCTTAGTCTCTATTTCAGAGGTCACCACAGCGGAATGAACCGTCAACTATTCTGGCATATGTTTTACGCAGCAGATGCCCTTCCAGCCGCAACCCAGTACTGGGAAACACCCATTCACACACACTCATTTAGTTCATCCAATTCACCTATAGCGCATGTTTTTGTACTGTGGGGGAAACCGGAGCACCTGGAGAAAACCCACGTCAACACGGGGAGAACATGCAAACTCCACACAGAAATGGCAACTGGCCCAGCCGGGACTCGAACCAGCGACTTTCTTGCTGTGAGGTGACAGTGCTAACCACTGAGCCACCGCACCACCACTAACTCATTAATCAATATTAATTTAGGATTGTGTTTTTTGTGCTTGTTCTGATTGTACAGGAATAGCAGTGTAACACTCACCTGAACGGGTACGCAAACTCAACCTCAATGTTCAGGTCACTCTCTGAGCGGTTCTCACACTCCACGCTCATACGAAACACTCCAGAGTAACCGCCGCAGGTGGCGAACGCGAAGATGGCAAAGAACTGAGAAAGAGAAAGACAAAACGGATACATAGTGAATAAATGTGGAGAACGGCAATTAGCATGAAACGGCTGTCCAATTTTTAACTGTGTCAAATTTAATCAAATTTAAAAACATATACATACAAATATTTCAGTAGTAGAATTAAAAAAAAGAGAGATTTGTTGAAATAAAAACATCAAAAAAAGAAAACAAAGGTACAGTGTGAGAGATATAGGACCCGACCATACACCCGGCGCAATAAGGCGCAAGACGTGTTTGGCGCAATGTGCTGCTATTTTTTAGACCAGCGCAACTGTAATTTTCCAATTTTGCGCCACGTTGTTTAAATAGCAAATCCATTTGGGCCACTTTGTGGACTCATGGTTGTGCTGGTATGAAAAGGAGGTGTGTTAAGGCGCATTGTTGGCGTGTTGCTATTTTGAGGAGCTAAAACAGACTGGTCTAAAGTCCAGCACTGAGCGCATTAGTTGCGCGCCTTAAACGTGTACACACTGCTTGACACACACAGCATGTACAGCAATACACAAATATCTTTACATATAAAAAAGGATTACAGGATTAAATTATTATAAAAATTATTATTTTCTACATAAATACAAAAACCACTGCCTCCATGCCACCTTCATGTTGTTTTTTTTTTTTAGTTTATTCATGACAGTTTGTTTTTGTATATTGCTGTTATTATTAGTAGTATTATTTATTATATGCATATTTATATTTCTTTTAATAAAAACAAGCTTAGATTTGTCCACCTGTTGGGTTTTGGATCATATGGGGCATAAGAATAGGATGTGTGTTTGGATATAACTCAGTTTTTGACCACACTTCGTTATTGTTAATTTATTCGTTTGCTGGAAATTAGAACTGAATTTAGAAATAGTTTTGAAACATCTTTGCACTTAACAAACGAGATTAAATATGTAGGCTAATGGATGTCTTCAGTGGAGTGAGTACAACACGGATTCATTGTCCACGAAAGTAAAGGAGTAAAGATTTAAAGTAAAGAGAAAGTAAAGAGGCTGAATGGAGGAGGCTCGTTCTTTATCCTCTCGTTGCAGATGCTCTGTTTAACTGTTTTCTCGTTAGTGAAGCCTTCAGTTTTTCCACTTACAAAGACCTCCATGTAAATAGCAAATGTGCCATGGTGCGACATAACTGACTCTTAAAGGGAATGGGAGATGAGACTCTGATTGGTTTAATGCAGGTTATGCTCAAAACACATCCATAACTCATTAAGAGAATAAGCACAACCCTGTTAGACAATGCGCCGCGGCACAAACCGTATTTTTCTGTCCTTAAAATAGCAAAAGTGGATTCGGACACGCCCTTAATGCTTTTGCGCCATTCACTTTAGACTTTGTGCCTAGATCGTTAAAATAGAGCCCATAGATTTAAGGTCCATGTACAATAGATCTAAATAATAAATATCATATTTACAACACATATTTACAAATTATATGCAACATGATGATAATAAAAGCTTTTGGATGTGTTTCTAACATTTTGAATGAACTATCATCTATCATGTAGAGTCTAAAACTGCTTGACGATGCAAAAAAGCAAATATGGCAAATTCAAGATGACATATTTCCATATTATGCATAACTGGGCAAACAGCTAAAATTTTTCCACAATTGTTGTGGAAACCCCTGACGTCAGGATTCTTTCACGAACAGAAAGAGCAGCATTTATTTGAAATGCATCATCTTTTTTAACAATATAAATGCCTCTTGTTTCGCTTTTGGTCAGTTATTTTGTATCCTTGGAAAATTATTGATTACTTAAAGGGGTCCTATTATGCAAAAATCCCTTTATAAGGGGTTTAAACACAGATCTAGAGTTTGAAAAGAAAAAAAAATGACTAAAGGGCTAATAATTTTGACTTCAACTGTATAATAGAGAATACAGAAATGAGAAAGTAATGAAATGCTTTTATATCATGCTGATTTGCCATCTGTTGTATCACACCACCGACACCTTTCCTCTGCTAACCCTGTTCAGTGTGTGTGAAGAAATGCAGCAGATACGCAAATAAGATGAGCTGACAGACATGAGGTGTTAACGAATTATCACAATAACATTAGTGAACTGATTGGAATTAAAGAATTAATTATAGAACACCTAGTGACTGCACTGGTGTCACAATAGTGAACGTGCTCAAACACACACACACACACACACACACACACACACACACACACACACACACACACACACACACACACACACACACACACACACACACACACACACACACACACACACACACACACACACACACACACAGACAGATTAGTTGGTCAGAGTATTTTTACCACACCCTCCCCTCACTGCAGGAAGATCCGATTGAATAGAAAATCCGGCTATTAATCTTTCTGAGGTGCTTCACCATCTGTCACTACACACGCTGTGCCGATCTACTACACTTCACGATCTATACACACACACACATACACATACACAAACACACTGGCAGTTGCCTTCTAAGTGGGTGTTTGTTTACACACACATAACATTTTTTTAAACAAAGATCTTTTATTATTTTTGGATATTATTAATGTACAGAACAACGAAATGTGTTTCAGGGGCCTGTTTTAAAAACAGGGTTATGAATGAATGTATTTAAAAGCAATTCCATCAACAGCCAATTTATACATAGAGTTGAAGTCAGAATTATTAGCCCCCCTTTTTATTTCTGTTTAACAGAGAAGATTCAACACATTTCTAAACATAATAGTTTTCATAACTCATTTCTAATAACTGATTTATTTGATCTTTGCCATGATGACAGTAAATAATATTTGACTAGATATTTTTCAAGACACTTCTATACAGCCTAAAGTGACATTTAAAGCCTTAACTAGGTTAATTAGGTTAACTAGGCAGGTTAGGGTAATTAGGTAATCAAGTCATTGTATAATGATGGTTTGTTCTGTAGACAGTCGAAAAAAAATATAGCATAAAGGGGCTAATAATTTTGACCTTAAAATGGTTCATAAAAAATTTAAAACTGCTTTTATTCTAGTCGAAATAAAACAAATAAGACTTTCTCCAGAAGAAAAAATATTATCAGACATACTGTGGAAATTTCCTTGCTCTGTTAAACATCATTTGGGGGCAAATAATTTTGACTTTTTAGCCTAAATTTTAGCCTTTACCTCATTATTAGCTAGGCGCCGTATTCTACTTCATTGGAAATGGCTTGTGGATACCATGTATTTTCTAAAGTTGGAAAAGTTTAGATGCTCTAGGAAAACAAATTTCTTTAAAAAGAGGCGATGTTTTCTAACTTACTTTAAGCCTCTTAACATCTTGCCTTCCATTTAATAGATGCACCCTCCTTCCTTTTTTAATTTATTTATTTCTTAGTAATTAAATTTTTATTTGTTTTTAACTTCTATTATCTTATACTGTTTAGTTGTAAATATTTACTTTCAACATTGACAACGAATCTGAATATTTGATTGTGATTGTTGAATGACTGCATTGAGTTAGTTCTAATTTTCTGTACATTTGCATTGCTCTTGTTTCCTTTTTTCTTTTCCCATTATTATTATTATTTAAATTTTTTTTCCTTTTTCTTCTTTCTTTTTTTTGTAAAGAAACAACAACAACAAAGATTATGATATGTAACCATTTGTATTGTAATAGTGTTTGTTTTTTCGCAATAAAACATTTGAACATGTACACTCACCGGCCACTTTATTAGGTACACCTATCCAACTGCTCATTAACCCAAATTTCTGATCAGCTAATCACATGGCAGAAACTCATTTAGGCATGTAGACATGGTCAAGACGATCTGCTGCAGTTTAAACGGAGCATCAGAATGGGGAAGAAAGGTGATTTAAGTGCTTGGGCGGATGGGCTACAACACCAAAAAACCACACTGGGTCCCACTCCTGTCAGCTAAGAACAGGAAACTGAGGTTACAATTCGCACAGGCTCACCAAAATTGGATAATAGAAGATTGGAAAAACGTTGCCTGGTCTGATGAGTCTCGATTTCTGCTGCGACATTCGGATGGTAGGGTCAGAATTTGGCGTCAACAACATGAAAGAATGAATCTATCCTGCCTTGTATCAACGGTTCAGGCTGGTGGTGGTGGTGTAATGGTGTGGGGGATATTTTCTTGGCACACTTTGGGTCCATTACTATCAATTGAGCATTGCGTCAACGCCACAGCCAACCTGAGTATTGTTGCTGACCATGTCCATCCCTTTATGACCACAGTGAACCCATCTTCTGATGGCTACTTCCAGCAGGATAACGCACCATGTCATAAAGGGTGAATCATCTCAGACTGGTATCTTGAACAT
Source organism: Danio kyathit (assembly GCA_903798195.1). Taxonomy (NCBI): domain Eukaryota; kingdom Metazoa; phylum Chordata; class Actinopteri; order Cypriniformes; family Danionidae; genus Danio; species Danio kyathit. Next base: position 60,302,311 of record LR812526.1, read on the forward strand.
GACAATGAGTTCACTGTACTCAAATGGCCTCCACAGTCATCACATCCCAATCCAATTGAGCACCTTTGGGATGTGGTAAGGCAAAAAGATATACAATTGAAAGGTGAAAAATAAAATACAAAAAAAATTTAACAAAACGTGCAAAATGGGATTTGTAAGTGTGTGTGTGTGTGTTGAAGTAATTGTAACTAGGTGAAGAGGGGTTGGAAGTACATAAGCAAAGAAACCTATAGAAAAGTGCAATAGTATTATTAGTACTAATAGAACAATAATACAAAGAATTATCAATAATTGTAAAAGTATTAATAACAAAAAAATTAAAATAATAATAATTAACAAATGTTTTAATAATAAAAAATAAGGAGGAGTAATAAAAGTAATGGGGGCAACCCAGTGGCGCAGTGGGTAGTGCTGTTGCCTCACAGCAAGAACGTCGCTGGGTCGCAGGTTCGAACCTCGGCTGGGCTGGGTCAGTTGGCGTTTCTGTGTGGAGTTTGCATGTTCTCCCTGGGTTTGCGTGGGTTTCCTCCGGGTGCTCCGGTTTCCCCCACAGTCCAAAGACATGCAGTATAGGTGAATTGGGTAAGCTAAATTGTCCATAGTGTATGAGTGTGAATGTGTGTGAGGAAGTTCCCAGAGATGGGTTGCGGCTGGAAGGGCATCCGCTGCGTAAAATCGTGCTGGATAAGTTGGCGGTTCATTCCGCTGTGGCGACCCCGCAAGGGACAAAGCCGACAAGAAAATGAATGAATGAATAAAAGTAATGATAGCAGTAATAATAATAATAATAATAATCATAATAGAATAAAAAATAATAATTAAAATAAAAATTTGGATTAACTTTTTTCAGAAGTCAGCTGCTTCATTTTTGATATACAGCTTACTACAGTAGGTATGAAAAAAATGAATAAGTAATACAGTCATATAGCAGAGAGGAAGAAAATGCTCTGAGATGCACAACTTTTGTTGTAGACAAATAACTATCACTGTAATCTGAAACAAGCAACCGGTTGTAATGAACACAGCACTTCATTATTGGTTGTCTGAGTGTTTCAGGAAAGGAAATGCTTTATCATGAGCAGTGATTTGATTTGCTAGAAAGCAACAGAACAGATAAAACAATATGGAGACAAAAACCAGAGAAAGTCAAATGTTCAAAGCTTGAGAGCTGTTGAATAAATAAAAACAATTCTAAAAATCAAAAAATCCTATATAGGAATTTCAGATCTACATTGTAAAAATAAAATGACAAATACTAAATAGTCAAGACAACGAAAATTGTTACGTTGCTTTAACTTATTTTAATAAGGTAATCAGGTTTCAACTACATTTAAGTTATACAAAATTAAACTTAATATTTTTAGTCAGCTTGATTAATGTAAGTTGGGATTACTAGAAAAGTTCCTTTGATTCAAGTAAGAAATTTAAGGCAACAAGAAGCTTTTTACACTGTAGAATCCTAACCGATTACTACTATTTTACTGGATATTGTGTGATCTTTAACAGAACACTACTTGGATTGTGTTGGAATAAATTGCATTACAGTTAGAGAAAAGCCCAGAGTAAGCTTCAGGAGTTCAAGACCTTATAATACAATCAGGTCCATTTTCAGCTGGAAGCGATACATACATTTTGGAAAAAAAATGCAACAATTTCTTCTCCTCAGTGTCAGTTAGAGATTCATAAAATTTTTGATTTGATTTGTATCATGAGCTATGTTTCTATCCAGCTACTTTTAAGAGCATATTGGATATGCGCATAAAAAATGGTTGATGGAAACGTCAGACTATATATTTTGAAAAGGGGAAAAACAATAAATGGTTGTATGAATGCTGTAATGTTTAAATAATTTTCCATTAAAAACACGTGAAGGTCATGTGACCATCAGGAAGAACGCAGCATCTCATTTCTCACAGGACGCGTTCTCTGTTCTCGTGGTCTTCCGAGTTCGTTCTTCCGAGGACACCTGGCAAGACCGGTCTCCACAAGAACGCAAGTCCGTTCTCTGCGTTCTTGGAATTGAGAAACAGCCAGAGATTGCTGCTTGATTATTATGCTATAAATTAAATACTATGCAGTGATGGAAATAATAGTGTTATAAATAAACACTGTTACTTGCAGAGTTACTTTTTTCAGTAATCAAACAAATGACTGTTTCCCCCCATTACAACTTCGTTACCATTACTGACAACAAATCTGTTTTTGTTACATTTCTTAAGAATAATTTATTTTATAGACATATTTGTTGACCAGTTGTGGTCTGGGCAATAAATCTAAAAAGTTCTAAACCATTTATGTTTTGTTGTTCAACTATAGACCTTTTTCTTCGTTGCTGCATGGAGGGCGCCATAGGGACTTAGACTGCTTAGAACTTTCGTTAAGAATTGTCATCAGCCAGAGCAGCACTTCTCAACTGCGTGTCAATACTGTTTTTAGTGGCTTACAGAGTGTTTTTGTGATGCAAAACATTCATTTAAAAAGAAAGACGTGAGTTTAAGCTGTTATGCTTCTGTCAGATGCGGTTCAAGCGCGAGAGAAAGCTCTCCTAATTTATTGTCTGCTGTCAGATCAGATGCTGAAATACAGAATCAATGTTCCCGACCTGTCAGCTGTTATAGTGTACTCCGCAGCTCTTCAATGCAAACACACACACACACACAATACCTCACTGCATTATAAAGAGCAAACTATATTAACTTACTTGCATGAAACTACCAGGTATGTAAGCCATGCAATTTCCAAAAATTACCAATAAAAGTCTGTTACTGATGCTCTGCTGGCTGATTTGCATGTTGATTCTAATTGGGAGAAGTTATGTTTCATTTAGTTAGTTTGTATTGTGTAATATTTACCATGGTATGCCTTTTTCTCTCATTTCAAAATGCCACTATTTTCACTCTGTGACACTTATTCAATCAATGTGTTAGTGGGACAGTACAGTAGGCTACGTGTGTGTGTCAAACATTTTGGTGAATTACATTTGTTTGGGTTGGTTGTATGTTTGAAAGAAAAAGAAAAATTTAGCGATGACGAGGCTCCATTTAAAAAGCACAAGATGCCTTCTGACAACGGGTGAAAAATGCTTTGCAGCAGTTGTTTTCCATCCCATTAGATTGCATTTTTTTAAATAATCAGTCCAGGAGGTGGTGCTGATGGACAGCAGTATTAGTTCAAAGACGTTAAAAACAAGTAAAAGAGACTAAGGCCCAATCCCGATTTTATTTTTGTACCCCTACCCCTTCCCCTTGGCCCTTAAAACCGAGTGCGAAGGGGAACCCACCACAGCGCCTGCACACGTCATCATATGCCATCGCGATCTCTTGCTTCATATGAGATCAGACGATCGCGACTGCTGTAGTTATTCCAGTTGTGTTGTTTTTTGGTATTTATCACTGAAGGCATATATTAACGATCTAATGTGGCAATAAGATCGTAACTATACTGTGCATTTACACAGTCTCCATATTCATCGATGTAAGCACACCAAAACAACATTAACATTATAGCAGACAATGTAAAAAAGTCATTCCCAGTCACTAGACTTTTCTGACAGGGTATTCGAGTGTCATCGAGTGACTGAATACTGTGGGACTGCTGTACAGGAGTTATTATTGGGGATTATAGATTGTGAAATTTAGTGGTTTTTATTTTATTGTTTTTTTTAAAGCATGACCGTAAAACACGAACGCAGTTATGAACGTATTAAAACATGTGTTTGTTTGTTATAAAAATTCATAATAATGACAAAAAAATACTTATTTGTGGATCTCCTTACTTCCGGGTGCAACTATCCTGCCATTGTGGCTGGTGTATTCTGGGAAGTTTCTTACCCCTTGGTTTCGAGTGTGGTCCTGAAAAATCTTCATTCAAAGGGCTATCTACCCCTTTCCCTTAGCCCTACGCCTTCAAGCTAAAGAGAATTGGGACACCCCTACCCCTTCATGGGAACGTGCAAAACAAGGGATAGGGGTAAGGGGAAGGGCTAAGGGGTAGAATTGGGCCAAAAACTATCTTTCAAATCTGTCCGAATGTTACTGTTTACACGTATCAGCTGCCGACCAGCAGTTCTTAGCATTTTCTTTGCGCATACACGCAAAGCATAATGGGTAATTTTGCGTTCTAAGAAAAAAGGTCTATAGAAAAGATCATATTTATGATAAAATGTTACATTTTTATAGGTGTCTGTCATTGTCCCACAGCAGCATTCATATATAGTATGGAAAAGTGTGCATTGTTTTATAATAACAATTGCATTATTCAATTTAGTGTCCAAATATCTCATATCTCATAATCTCAAATCTCATTTAATATTGAAGTTTCTGATTTTTTTTGACATACACATAACACAATAGTTACTTTTATAATGACATAATTCAGTCATCTGTGAGAAGTAACTAGTAACTCATCACTTTTTAAAGTAACATGCCCAACGCAGATACTACGTTAGTTACATAGTAAAAGTATGTTGTAAATCAGATTTTTTTGACATACACATAACACAATAGTTACTTTCCCTAGTAATTAGTAACTTTTATAATGATGTAATTCAGTTACTAACTCAGTTACTATCTATGAGAAGAAATTAGTAACTAATTACTTTTTTAAAGTAACGTGCCCAATGCTATACTAATGCTTATACTGCTATGCAGGGCTTTACATTAACACCCGCCAACCTGCCAAATGCGGGTAGATTTTAGCCGTGGCGGGTCAGACAGTCACCTCCACTAGCCACTTTGGCTGGTTGAAAATAATTTTTAAATTGTAGTTTTTTTAAAAGCAGGGTTCGACAATAAGGATGGCCCAATATTCGTGCAAATGCGATCTAAGAATGGAGAAGCAGCATGACTGACAAATATAATTGTGTTTGTGAGGTCAAAAGAAAGTCGGTTGATTACCAAATGAGAGGATAATCACTCGCGCCAACTGTTTAAAACACGTGCGCGCTCTCGTTTACTTGCTTGAAACAACCAAGCCTGGAAACGCAACTGGTGTGATCGGTTCTCTTTCAAATAGACTAGACAAAAAGTTGTTCATGAACTCACAGTCCTGCTGCTTTCAAGAGCCCCATATTGGTCGTTTTGTAAGCAGCACAGGTTGCTTTCCCTTTAACTATTATTTAAACAGGATATAGGATATTAACTTCCCATTTATGTGTAGTTAACTGGTGTTTTTTTTTTTTAAAGAAATGTTTTGTTAAATAAAATGTATAGTATACTGCTATATTTTGCTTGTTTTGACACATTATTTAAAATCTGTGGCTAAGAATTAATTATTTATTTATTTTTAGTGTGTTAGAAATAAATTTGGTAAATCCTTTGAGCTCTGAAAAGTCATGTGAAATAAAAACTAATTGTAATACAACATTATGAAACCATGACCCATGTGCTCATGCTCACTGAGCAAGCTCGTACACAACATACACAAAAAGTGACATGAATGAGGAGGCATGTGGGCATTCCACAAAATCTAAATCAAGTAATTTTAGCATGTCAAAGTCATATTTATGCATATAAAATATATTTTCCCAACAACAAAATTGTGGCTAGTGAAAATGGCGAGTGGCTAGTAATGTTGGAAAACTACTAGCCACACTGGCTGGTGATCAAAAAATTAATGTCAAGCCCTGTTGCTATGTAATTAAAGCTGCACGATACTGAGAAAATATGCAATATTGTTGTTGAGTCTTGCGATAACAATATTTCTTGTGATATAACGAACTTGCAAAATCCTATTTTAGCAGCAATTAAAAAAATACATATTTTATTTATGTTATGATCATAGTAAAATAAACAAGATATTATTCTAAGCTAATTAAATCTTAAGTCAAGGTGCAAACATTTAGACTTTAATATGCCACGAATGACTGAAAACCACAGCGGAAATTCTGAATCATATCGGATGTTGTCATTTTCCTCTCTTGTTTTCTGCTATAGTATTTTATTAGTATTTATTTTCAGTTCTAGGTTCACCTAACAGCACCTCCAGGAGAGGCAGGGATGAAAATAGTAAAGGCCCCTTCTGATTGGTCAGATTTGGACACATATTTTTCGATATATTGTGCAGCCTTATTTGTAATAGCATCAAATTGAATATGCATTCCTCTATGTTAAGATATGTTAAATTATTAAATTAATTAATTTGTAAATATAAAGAACTCTTAAATAATGCGAGTTCAATTTTTCAGGATCAAGAGATTTCATCAAAAGCATTTTTATGAAATAAAGCATTATTTAATCCACAGGATTTGGCATCGCTCTGCAGTTTGGACAGATATTTTCCTGGGAAACAACCAAGATCACATTAGAACAAGCTTTAAAGTGGAAATTAGATCAAACTTGGCTTAAAGGCATGACATATCACGATAAATTAAAGAGCAATCTGTTAAATCTACAGACATACTCTACAACTTCCTACTGCTTTTATTCACTAACAGAAAACACATCAGGCGTCATTTTTCTGTTGCACTGAAGAGAAATAACTTGCATAACATACTATCACAATTGCATATCATGTAATATATATATATATATATATATATATATATATATATATATATATATATATATAATAAAAATATTCCCTTAGTAATATCTTATTTTTTTAATGATTTGATTTAATAAAATTACATCTCACACATACTGTACACACACCTCTACTGCACACACATACTGTACACACACACACACCTCTATAAAAGCTCACACATGAATAAGGATACTTGAACTGCTCAGAGGGTTTATAGTGAACAGTGCTGATTTACAGTCTGTCTTGACCATGGCTGTGCGCTGCTGCAGGTTTCTCTCAGGGAGTGGATTACGTAAGCGACAGCAGTGACTGTTCACAGCCTCCCACACAAACTGTGCATGTGCTGTGTTTACTGCCAGCCATAATCAAGAGAGACCAGATTTGCACTCTGAAGAAAATACCAGTGCTTTCTGCAAAATGACGGTTTTCATGCTGCAAATTCAAATGCCTGAAGAGATGCATTAAGTAAAATGAAACGTAGTTACTCACCCATTGTAAGATTTTGATGAATCCTAATGGCTGTTTGACGATTGTAAACTGCCCAGTGGCGACCAACTAAAACAAATAAATGCATAATATTAACAATCAAAAACACTGCGCTAAAGCCCAATAAATCTGAAATAGCTACTGTTGTAAAAAAAAAAAGGTAGACTTTAGCATGACTCTCATGGATAAGATTGAATGAATGAATAAATAAATAAACAAACAAACAAACAAGTAAATAAATATTACACTATACTATTTTATAAGTGCGAACTGAATATAATGTTTTTGACACTTAATTGCACTAAAAAAGTTTGATTTTTGTTTTAAACTAATATTGTTTACAATAATATTAAATGCAATAAGCTGCAAATATGAAATAAGACCTAAAATGTTCATGAAATATGTATATTTATACAACAGTTCTGTCTGGTTCTCGAATCTGACTAGCTGATAGCCGTCGATAGCACTCATACAGCCTCTTCATCCTTGTGTATTACTCCACCCACATGAGTGGCAAGCAGAGGACTACAGTTTGACAAATATTGCAGCTGTTAGACAACATAATGTACTTTTGAGGCTTTTAGGGTGAGAATGTAGTGGTTTAGATTGCAACTATGCAGTTTATTTATAAGGATAGTGCCTATTTTAATATTTATAATTTCAGAGGTTCAGCGCGTTGGTGGCCATTAGCCTGCCATACTGAGCAGAGCAAAGACGGTTGATGTTCCACCACAAGATGGCAACAGAGACCACATAATAAATCTTTAGGGGAGAAAAACAGCATTTTTTCAGCATACGTTTCAATCTACAGCTGAACAAATCAATACAGAACAGGTAAGTGACATTCTTAAGTCGATCTCTCTTTTTTGTATGTTGTAGTGCTGTATTTATACAATAGTAATCTCCTAGTGTTTGCTTTGCTTTGGCTTTTTCGGGGTTAATTATTGTCATCTTCCAATCTACAATCTATGTAGACTGATGATATTTCATGCCGTTCAGCCTTATAATCTTAAAATGTGAGCAAAATCACCCGTTTTGTCATCATTTTAGACATTACGCTAGAGAATCATTCAAATACCAGCTCTAAAGTGACGTTGGTGAATTAGTAACATTTTCTGACTGTCAGCTTCAGATGTGAATGAATGGCGGAAGAAAGTAGTTCCTCTTGCAAAAGGGTTTTTGAGACTCTCCATGTTTGATTTTCTTTTTTATATACAAGATTATGACGTCGAACTGTTGTATACATGCAATATCACACTCGTAAAAGTGCGATATGGCTGTATATCGTCACGGGTGGGACACTAAGGAACTTGGCCTGCGGCCTTTAGCCAACGCACACCTCCCACCAATGCCATGTGCAATAGGTTGCTTATATGACAAAAGGCCAAAAATATCTACTGAAATGTGTATCATGTATTTAATTTTGTTTAAATTATAAAACTGCAATTCATGCTTAAACTCTATTAACTTTATAAAATAAACTACAATTGTAATAAAGCATTTGAGCAATTCCATGCAAATGTCAATCTTGCCATGAAAAAAATTAAGTTTCACCAAAATAGCGAAACCCTTTCTACGTTTTTTGTGTAGGTTTGTATTTTACAGTACTTTAAAAATACTCAAAAATGTCTCTGTCAATGTTTTCAAACTATTATATTTGATTTACCAAAGTCACACAAGTGCCAATTTCCCATCTGTCACATCCATAACGGAGAAGTGTCACATCCATAACGAAGCTTTTCCCTCATAAATGCAAAAATGTCAAATAAAATAAAATCAACGACTTTTGTTCTATAGAGAGGCAACTCTTATGCTTTTGATTAGCATTGTTTCTTTTGAGTTGTGCAGTTTAATTCACAGAATTTCTACAAAGTATGTTGTAGACTGTAAACTTGGATACTTTTTTGGTCACATCCGTAACAAATGTTTATTTTCCTCAATTAAAATATAAAAAATGTTTACAGATTGAGATTTTTCTGCTCCCATAACTCTGTGGTTAGTTGTTTTGGAAAATATAAATAGTTGCTTCAAAATAATGTTAATGTATACTTTTTATGTAAATTTATGTTTTGAGTTTTTACTGCAAATGTCACATCCATAATGCTGGAATTGCCCATTTATAATTTACAGGTGCTTGGCATTTAAGTCAGCTTAAAATTGAGGGGAAACATTAAAATGCATGATAAAATAAAATTAAAATATACACAAATAAATAAAATAACTAAATAATATGTAAACGAAGAATAAATATAGCACTATACTTAGTAGAAGCAATGCAATATTATAACTACCCAGCAGGCACAGGACATCAACATGACATCACATTGACATTGTACCCCAAAGTGTGGGGACGTTACATTTTGGGTGGAAATTAAAATTGGGTTGACATCAGTGAATTTTGCTCACTTTCCAATGCAATCTAAAAACCAAATATCAACGTCTAATGATGATACAGCTTGACGTTGTGTGGACGTTACCACTATGACATCTATCAGACGTTGGATTTAGGTTGCCAGACCTGATGAATAAATGTCAGTATTTTATGTCATTATTATGTTGGCTTAAGATGTTGGCTCGAGGTTTGATTTTGAACACTTTCCAACACAACCTAAAATCAACCAAATATCAACATCATTTGACGTTGTTATTGGACATCAAAATAACTTTGTCCTTAGATGCTGGATAGACATTGAATTTTGGTCACCTAAATCTAACCTAATATAAATGTCTTGTGACATTGTGTGCCTGCTGGGGTACTATTGTAACGAAGTACAAAATAAAAATCATTTAGACTCATTTGTAACAGCCTATTATTATTTTTCACAGTGTAAATCGGGTATTTTAACAAGAAAATATATCGCTGAATTAAATGTTTTATGATGTGGGTTTGTGACAAAAAAAATAGAACATTTGTACATCCGTGGTACCTAAAAGACTGCAAACCCCTGCTTTACAGCATGACAGAACCTTACAAATAACACCTGATTTAAAATGTACAAGATTTGACGTTCAAGTACACATTAAACACAACCAAGCACCTCTCTCTTTCCATAGTGGTCTCTGTCTGGCTGTGCGGTGGAGAATATTTTTAGCTTATTCCTTCCTCTGAGTCGCATATGGTGGATAATGCAGACACGCAGCGCTATTCTGCCTTCCCTCAAAACACACTAATAACATAACATGACAGTCCCTGCTTACGTCACGGATGACGACAGAGCCGCCCGCCGCAGCGCACGCGAGAGCAGAGGGAGACTTTACAAGCATTAGAATTAGGCAAAGCTGCTTATCTCAACGTTTCCTTTATGAAAGTGCAACTGGCGAGCGTTTACAGGCTCCAGGCCGATATATCTGACTCGCACAGCGGGCAGAAGGCCAGAGAGCACCGGGTGAATGCGGCACTGCAGACTGTGATGCGGTCACAGTGTCGCACGCTCATCGTAACCTTTCCCTTTTATTGCCCGTGCAAATATTATACAATACGCAATCCCTATGTATGATGTACCTGTATTGTTAATGTGCGATAACTAATAAACGCTGTCTAAATAAAAATAAAAATCTGAGTTCCGAGTCATTTAGCGAATCGGTTCTCTTGAATCAAAGAGCTAGTTCACTGATTCATTTGAAGGCGTCAAGTAACAAAATCATTTATATTTTGAGATTCGTTTATATAGACTGTTTATGTTTCAAACTATCCCTCACTCGGTTTTATTTAACAAATTATCAATTATACTGTCGAGTGATTTACGAACATCTCGCGAATCGGTTCGTTCGAATCACTAAAAAGAACCTGTTCAATAGAGAATTGGACATCGGTGAGAATAAATATAAGGATCACAGAGACGGCTTTTATCCATCATCTCTTAAAAGCAACTGGAAAATTACATTTATGCTATGTGAACATCCAGTTTGGATAATGTGGATCACTCGTTTGAAAATACTTGCGCATTTGTTCGAACGACCGTTAAAATATATAATCTCGCACAGTAAATATCCCCATCGCAATGCAGTGCATACATCCCACTGTTATTTATCAACCATTTATGAATCACAAATGTTGTTTTCTCTGGCGTTTTATTTGATGGCATCCAGCAGGAATTCTCTGAAAGTCATCGAGACGTCGTGTCCAGGTATGTCTTGTCCTGGTCCGTCGTTCATAAACTCCGTTATTCGTTCTGTCAGAATGAATAGTCCGCCAAACAGCACGTCTACTTGCCTTTATCTTCACACGAGAACAAGCGTGAGCCTTTTTGCAGTACCATCTAGAATTTATGAGGTGAATAGCTGTGATTGAAAGCCCTACCTGGTTGGCAACATCCATCTCGACCGCCCTGCCGCTGATAAGAGGATCAGACGAGTGGAGGTAAAGCGCCGTTACATCCGGGTCACCGCAGGAGTAAAATAACGTTGCGCTCCGACAGACACGATACTCTATTTATAATAATGACACCCGCTCAGGATAATCTGACGGGCTGCTCTGAGGAAACTACACGGTTCCTTCACACGACCATCATCAGCCTCTAATGATGCACCAGTGGATGCGCTCATTTGCAGGAGGTAAATAAATAAAAAAACAAATAAAAGTAAGTAAATCTTGTTCTTAGTGATTGATAAATAATAGCTACATAACATAAAATAATATAATTAACATTATCATTATTATTATTATTATTACTACTATTATTAATAATAATAATAATAATAATAATAATAGTGTAATAACCATGTTAAACTATTATTATTATTATTATTATTATTATTATTACTACTACTACTACTACTATTATTATTATTATTATTAATAATAGTGTAATAACCATGTTAAACTATTATTATTATTATTATTATTTATTATTATTTTTTTAATTATTATTATTATTATTATTATTATTATTATTATTATTATTATTATTATTAGTAGTATTAGTATTAGTTATAATCTTTTTTTATAGTGATGGATAAATAATAGCTAAATAACATAAAATAATAATAATAATAATAATAATAATAATAATATAATAATAATAATAATAATAATAATAATAATAATAATAATAATAATAATAATAATAATGTAATAACCAGGTTAAACTATTATTATTGTTAGTATTGCTATATTATTATTATTATTATTATTATTATTATTATTATTATTATTATTATTATTATCAGTTGTGGAAATGAGTAAAAGTTTTTTTTCTCAATATAGTTTCCCTCTTATTTTTTTATAATGATGGATGAATAATAGTTAAATAACATATTATTATTATTATTATTAATATTAGTATTAATAATAGTAATAATATTATTGTTATTAGTTGTGCAAAAGAATAAAAGTAAGTAAATCTTTTTCATAGTGATGGATAAATAATAGCTAAATAACGTAAAATAATAATATATTATTATTATTATTATTATTATTATTATTATTAGAATAATCGTAGAATAACCACTTTTAACTATTATTATTATTCGTATTATTATTATTATTATTAGTTGTGCAGATGAGTAAAATGAAGTAAATCTTGTTCATAGTGATGGATAAATAATAGCTAAATAACGTAAAATAATAATATAATAATAATAATAAAAATATTATTATTATTAGAAAAATCTTAGAATAACCACTTTAAACTAATATTTTTATTATTATTATTATTATTATTAGTTGTGCAGATGAGTAAAGGTAAGTACATTTTCTTCATAGTGATGGATAAATAATAGCTAAATAACATAAAGTAATAATAATAATAATAATAATAATAATAATAATAATAATAATAATAATTAATAATAATAATGTAATAACCAAGTTAAACTATGATTATTATTATTATTATTATTATTATTATTATTATTATAATCATAGAATAACCACTTTAAACTATTATTATTATTATTATTATTATTATTATTATTATTATTATTATTATTATAGCAGAATAACCATGTTAAATTATTATTATTATCATTATCATTATTATTATTATATTATGTTGTGGAAATGAGTAAAAGTTTTTTCTCGATATAGTTTCCCTCTTATTTTTTCAAAAGGATGGATAAATAATAGTTACATAATGTAAAATAATAATATATTATTCATTCATTCATTCATTCATTTTCTTGTCGGCTTTGTCCCTTGCGGGGTCGCCACAGCGGAATGAACCGCCAACTTATCCAGCACGATTTTACGCAGCGGATGCCCTTCCAGCCGCAACCCATCTCTGGGAACTTCCACACACACACATTCACACTCATACACTATGGACAATTTAGCTTACCCAATTCACCTGTACTGCATGTCTTTGGACTGTGGGGGAAACCGGAGCACCCGGAGGAAACTCACGCGAACCCAGGGAGAACATGCAAACTCCACACAGAAACGCCAACTGACCCAGCCCAGCCGAGGTTCGAACCTGCGACCCAGCGACGTTCTTGCTGTGAGGCAACAGCACTACCTACTGCGCCACTGGGTTGCCCATAATATATTATTATTATTATTATTATTATTATTATTATTATTATTATTATTATTATTATTATTATTATTATTAATATTATTATTATTAATATTATTATTATAATCATAGAATAACCACTTTAAACTATTATTATTATTATTATTATTATTATTATTAGTTGTGCAAATGAGTATAGGTAAGTAAATCTTGTTCACAGTGATGAATAAATAATAGCTAAATACCAAAATAAATAATAAAATAATAATATAATAATAATAATATAATATAATAATAATTAAAGTTAAAAATATATTTGTTTATTTTTTTATTTTTTTATTTTTTGGGCGGCGCGGTAGCTCAGTGGTTAGCACTGTCGTCTTACAGCAAGAAGGTCGCTGGTTCGAGTCCCAGCTGGGTCAGTTGGCATTTCTGTGTGGAGTCTGCATCTTCTCCCCGTGTTGGCGTGGGTTTCCTCCGGGTGCTCCGGTTTCCCCCACAGTCCAAAGACATGCGCTATAGGTGAATTGGATGAACTAAATTGATCGTAGTGTATGAGAGTGTGTGTGTGAGAATGTGAGTGTATGGATGTTTTCCAGTACTGGGTTGCAGCTGGAAATTACCACATGTCTTTGGACTTGTGGGGGAAACCAGAGCACCCAGAGGAAACCCACGCCAACACTGGGAAGACATGCAAACTCCACACAGAAATGCTAACTGGCCCAGCCGAGGCTCGAACCAGCAACCTTCTTGCTGGGAGGTGACTGTGCTAACCACTGAGCTACCATGTCACAATATTATTATCATTTCTATTATTATTATTAATTTGAACTACTTATTTTAACATATAGATTATTCAGTTTATATATACAATATGTTAAAAAATAATAATAAAATAATAATAATAATAATAATATTATATATATATATATATATATATATATATATATATATATAAAATTCTGATTGGCCTTCAACTTTTCATTGTCAACTCAAATGGAATCTTTTAAGTGACATAGATATGAACCAACCACTGTCAACAACATATTGTTAAAGAAAAACTTACCATTAAACATCAGCCTACCAACTGCCAAAAATGCGTGTAAGTAATAACAAAGACTGTAGATATACAGATACAGAAATAATTAGATTTAGTTTTTTGCTAGTGCAGTGTTTATGAGATATACTGCACCAGCCGCCAGAGGGCGATCCAAATGCTTACTTGTCTCCAAATTTTCTGGACGTACGAACCACATTTGTATTGTAAAGCATTTGAACATTTAGCTTCCAAAAGATTTCACACATATATGCTGCTATTTGTGCTACTGAATCATGGATAAATGGTCTGTTATGTCTAATTTCCGCCCCGCATTAGATCCAGGATGTGACGTCACGCAGCCTTGGTGCCCTCACAAGCATGGCCGCCTACAGGAGCGTCGGTTTTGGGAGAAATTTAGCTGCTGTTTTGAGGAGGACGTGAGTACTTACTGTGCTATTCTACTTTGAGTTGCTTTATATGCGTGGCGTTTTAAATTATATGTATATCGCGTGAAGCGTTTACTTTTTAAATATTTCCGTAATACTTTACAGTCACTGACAAGGTCTTGGTGACGCAGATGCAAGAGACTTATTGGACAGACAATATTATGAATATTCACAAGTAACGTTAAATGTAATAACTATCGTGTTATACTCTTTGTAATACATGCATTTTAATAAAAAAAATTCTATAAAAATGAGCTGCAAATTTAGCAGGTTTCTGCAAACCTCTTACAAAAATTACCATGGTGAACATATTGTGCTTCAAATATCTTTGAGTTGTGGAACTTTCCATACAAAGTAACAAATTTACATTTACATTTATGTAATTTTTATTGTTTTAATATTAACTGTTATAAGTCATGAGAAGCCAAGACTATAAACTAAACATTTTATATAAGATCTAATATTCTGTTATGTCAAAATGAACAAAAGTATTAAAATGTTTCCCAAGTGCTGTTTAAAAGAGATTTTTTTCAACACATTTTTAATTGTAATAGTATTAATGACCTTTTAATTACCTTTGGTCGCTATATACACTCACCGGCCACTTTATTAGGTACACCTTACTAGTACTGGGTTGAACCTCTTTTGTCTTCAGAACTGCCTTAATCCTTCTTGGAGGAGATTCAACAAGGTACTGGAAATATTGCGCAGAAATTTTGGGCCATATTGACATGATAACATCACGCAGTTGCTGCAGATTTGCTGCACATCCATGATGCGAATCTCCCGTTCCACCACATCCCAAAGGTGCTCTATTGGATTGAGAACTGGTGATTGTGGAGGACATTTGAGTACAGTGAACTCATTGTCATGTTCAAGAAACCAGTCTGAGATGATTCGCGCTTTATGACATAGCACGGTATCCTGCTGGAAGTAGCCATCAGAAGATGAGTACACTGTGGTCATAATAGGATGGACATGGTCAGCAACAATACTCAGGTAGGCTGTGGCGTTGACCCAATACTCAATTGGTACTAATGGGCCCAAAGTATGCCAAGAAAATATCCCCCACACCATTACACCACCACCAGCCTGAACCGTTGAAACAAGGCAGTATGGATCCATGCTTTCATGCTGTTGTCGCCAAATTCTGACCCTACCATCCGAATGTTGCAGCAGAAATTGAGACCAGACCAGGCAACGTTTTTCCAATTTTCTATTGTCCAATTTCTGTGAGCCTGTGTGAATTGTAGCCTCCATTTCCTGTTCTTAGCTGACAGGACTGGCACCCGGTGTGGTCTTCTGCTGCTGTAGCCCATCCGCCTCAAGGTTGGACGTGTTGTGCGTTCAGAGATGCTCTTCTGCAGACCTCGGTTGTAACGAGTGGTTATTTGAGTTACTGTTGCCTTCCCATCAGCTCGAACCAGTCTGGCCATTCTCCTCTGACCTCTGGCATTAACAAGGTATTTGCGCCCATAGAACTGCCGCTCACTGGATTTTTTTTGTAAACCCTAGAGATGGTTGTGCGTTAAAATCCCAGTAGATCAGCAGTTTCTGAAATACTCAGACCAGTCTGGCACTAACAGCCATGCCACGCTCAAAGTCACTTAAATCCCCTTTCTTCTCAATTCTGATGCTCGGTTTGAACTGCAGCAGATCGTGTTGACCATGTCTACATGCCTAAATGCATTGAGTTGCTGCCATGTGATTGGCTGATTAGAAATTTGCGCTAACGAGCAGTTGGACAGGTGTACATAATAAAGTGGCCGGTGAGTGTGTGTGTGTGTGTGTGTTATGAAATCTGTGTTTTTGAAACTAATGAAGACAGCAGAAGTCAATGATTTATTTAATAATCCGTGACATTAAATGGTCTTAAAATGACATTATCATCACTTATCTCATCACATTCTGTGATGTATTGCAGAGCAAAAGCTATTTATCATGACAGGCCTAGTTTTAATAACTAATTTTTCATGCCTAATTTGTCTTTGCCATGATGACAGTACATAATATTTTACTAGTTGTTTTGCAAGATAAAAGTTTTCAGCTTAAAGTGAAATTTAAAGGCTTAACTAGGTTAACTAGGCAAGAAATTTCTTTTCTCCAGAAGAATAATGCAATAGGAAATACTATGAACAATGTTCTTCCTCTGTTGAACATCATGGGAATATTTAAAAAAGAATAAAGATTCAAAAATGTTGTCTTCAATTGTATAATGTTACATCAATAATTCTTGCGAGGCATTTTAGTCCATTTATTGATGATATTAGTAAAGCACGATGCTGAGGAAATCTGGAAAATACTCTAATGTTTGTGAAAATCTGCAGTTGAGTCAGAATAACAGGAGTATTTTCTGTTCATGCAGTTATCATGGAACCGGGCTAGTCAGACCTCCCATCCACACAGCGGGCAGAAGTCCAGTTCCTCAGCAAACAACCACTGTGTTCAGTGAGTACATGTGCAACCATCAGATCATCAAGCATTCAGTCAGTATGGCTCATAACATTATAATTCATTTTATCAGTCAGAAACATGTTCATTCAGACCCAAGACACTCCAAACCCAAACAGCCTGAAGTTTCTTCCAGGCCGTGCGGTGCTGGATTCAGGCACTATGGACTTCGCTGCACCCAGAGATGCTTATTGTTCACCATTAGCGAGGTAGAGTTTGTATTTTTACGTAGACTTGAAACGTTTTGCATCGTGTTTTAATTTCTTATATGATTGCTTACATATTGTCAGTTGTGGTTTATAATAATTTCATACTTTCATACGTTCTTGTAACGTGTATTATAGCTGTTTGTGAATGTAAAGGCTCTGCAAAGCTGCAAAGAATAAAGTGCACAAACAGATTGAGTTATTTTTACTTCTAAAGCCCGAGATGCACCAAGCCGACATCAAAGAACTAGCAGTGACAAAAACCGACTGTTCACATAGGGCTGCACAATATATCGTTTCAGCATTGATATCGCAATGTGCGCATCCGCAATAGTCACATCGCAAAGATATCCAATGTTGAGTCTGAATTATAGTTGACCAGGAACTACAGAATTGTATTTAATCACTGTATTTATATGAAGTTTTTTTAAATATAACTAATTATTATATGTGATTTTTCCTACTTAGAATTGTTTGTCCTGTTTCTAGTCCTTATATCTACATTTCAAAGCGAAACAAGATTATTTTACTTACCCCACTGGCAGATAATTTAGCTTGTTTTAAGGAAAAACTCACTGACAGTGAACACTAAATATTTTTTATTTATTTATTTTTATTTTATTCTTTATTTTTATTATTTTTTTGATATTTAATATTTGGAGTAGAAACGAGACCAAACAAAGTACAAATTTTTCCATTCAATTTCTGTATCTGAATACTGTTAGGGTCTCCAGAAAACCTTCAAATAGAGCTATTCAAAATTTCTTGTGAAACTGTACTCATTTTTCGCAGAAAAGTAAAATATCGCAATATCAGATTTTTCCAATATCGCGCAGCCCTAGTTTCACATATCTCCTCTAATTGGGTTAACATCAGAGCTCATTGGTTCTCAGGTGCTCTGATTGGTTATTCAACAACGAATCACGAGATTTGCAGAACGCAGCACGAGAATAAATGTTGTACTGAAGTGATGCAAGTAAACAATTCTAGTCAAGAGAGTCCACAAAGAGGCTGGTTGTAATTTTGCTACATTTGGATATGGATTATTAGATTATCAGACATATTTGCACAAGCAAATCTCTCTGTGGTGAGTGACAATTACTGCGATAACGTTACTAAACTTTGCTTTGTTTAAGATTTGTCTGTGTGTAAAGACATGTAGCAACACATGTTAAGACATGCCACAACATTATATTGTCTGATGCTTGTGGCATGATGTTGTGATGAACCAATGTGAGCTTGTTAATTTCTTTTTAAATGTATTTTTTTTTTACATTTATTTTTTGATGTATTATTTTTATTGCATTTTTAGAATCAAAAAATATTTTCAGACGTTAGAGAAACTTTCGATAGATGTTTGAACTTTTAGTCATTGTTTTGAAATCTGATCTGTGCCCACTGAAAAACAAGATCATTGCTAAAAGCAAGTAATTTATGTCACATCAAGGCTATTTCAAGCAATCTTGCATTGTATGCACAAAATATTTGTGACGTTATAGCATAGTTGGACTTAAAGGTCCCCTAAAGTGAAGTTTGAAATCCGCATTTTGTATTTGATGTTTGACGTAATCTCAACCGAAACAACACCTCCTCTTTTTAAAAACAGCAAATAGCGTTTGTTTTATCACAGCTCTGCCAGTGAGAGTGGTTAAATGTGAAGCGTCTTAAAGGAGGCGGTGCATGTCGGATACTAGAGAGCATTTGATTGGTCACGATTTGACGAGAAACTGAAGTATGAGGTGACGTGAATAAAACCGTTGATCCATTTAAACGGAAGTGACAAACTACAAGCTTAACATGTTTATATCTGTTTTTTTATCTCCTAAATGCAAATTTTGTCACTGTTTTGGTGCGCACTAGCTTATAGATATCCTAAAAACCAACAATACTGATACTAACATCTAAGAAACTTTATTTTAATTTCATGGGACCCTTAATGATTAAATTGAAATATTTCTGTCAGATTATAAAAATCAAAGCCCCATTTACAGCGGATCTTTCAGTCTATAATATTGTACTATAATATTGCAGTGATATTAACATACTGTAAACTTAGTAACTAAATCATTTTGACTATGGTATGTCTTTAAAAACTGACGATACGAAGTAACTTTGCCATCTGGGTTGAACAAAGGGCACTGATCACACACTTACCAAATCTGTCGAGACAGGACAATCACACTGGAGCTGTGTCTTTTTTGAAAAGGAGACGAGCGGCAAATCCGGATTTCACCATTTCCAGATGCGAAAAGCTCTCGGGTAAAAATGTTTCTTACAAACGCGTTTCTGTCGCGTGCACTATAATCCACATATGAGTCCAGCAGCTCTCTTATAGAGGGAAAATGAAAACAAAACCTTCATTGCAGCACACTAATAAATGCAACACTGATGACCCGTGTCTCCAAATTCTCGTTCGTTCACTTGTTTTGGCAACACAACGTGGGCGTCTCTCTGTCGTCTGAACACTGTAGCAGGTAAACAGTCCCCAAAGCTATCATGCATATTAATGAAGTTGCACCGCATACCCAATAGAGCGCGCTGATTGGTTTGAACAAAGTCTTTCTCATGAATTAATGCCGCACCCTCAGAGACGTCACAATGTTCCCGCAAGGACTCTCCACACTGAATTTACACGCAAGTACCTCATGGCCGTGACGCAGCTTCAAAAATTTGTTTCAAACCAGAAGAACGAATTTGCTCAAAATAACGCAAAAACAACCAATTTTCACTTTTTAGTGCAATATATGTGTCCTAATAGTGTTTATAGCAGCTTGGCACACATATATGACTGTCAACAGCTCAAAACATGTGTTTTGGTGTTTCGTGACCCTTTAGGCAAGTCATATTTCTTTGCGACCATCTTTGAAACGCCTCTCAGGCAGTATGCTTGGGCATTCTGTCTGAATGGGGAAACATCAAATTCTCCAAAACGTTTTGCCAAGCTTATGATTACATTACATATTTGGAATCACAAATAAAATTAAGCAACAACTGTTGCATAAGTTTAGTTTCTAAACGTTTGAATCAAGCAAAATTAGCATTTGTTCAGTTTTCCAAGCTAATGCGCGTGCACACTCGAAAAGAACGAGATCACGACACCAACCTCATTTATGGCCGTTCAACACATTATCATCCTCTGGATAATGATCGTCTGATCGCGTTGCTCTTCTGAAGTAATTCACAACTTGGTCTTGATGGTGAATCTTCTCCAGAAGTGACAGCGACTCTTTGTTTACAAGTTTGTGAGCGTTTGAGTAGTTGCTGTCATGTGATGTGCGTTTCACAGGATGGACTGTGCCTCGCGTTCGTTTCATACAGATTACAAAAGCAAAAAAAGATTGTTTTCAAAGGTAGTTGGTTCATTTAATAGCACAGAGTTTATGCTTTATGTGGATATATTTCTTATGTCTGTGAAGCAAGTGTTCGCTGAGTTTCCAGTGTGTTTGTTGACCACAAAAACTGTCGTAAAAGCACACGCCTGGTCCAAGCTTCTCCCCTGGAGAAACGTCAGTCTATAGAAATCGATGATTGGCTTCTGTAGTAGTAAGCGGGATTTCATTCGCCGTATTGACCGTTACACTTTTCCCCATTCAAAACTATTTAAGTGACACGTCTTGTGTATTCTATAGTCCTTGGAAAAATACACTAATCTTAATCGACTTGAAATGAGCTTGAGCAATAGTAATGTTGATGCATGACTGTGCAAAGACCACTTCTGATGGATATGCTGATTCTCAGGATGCCCATTATAGTGATATCTGTCAGGCTGTGTGGGGTTTTACTGCATGTGTGATGTTCCACAAAAATGCTTACAGTAGCTTTAAATCCAGAAATGCGTCTGTGAGAATGTTCCTGCGCATTTTTGCTGAACTGTGTTTCTAGAAGCGCCTGAAGGGCATGGTGCCAGTACTGATGCTGTTTTCATCCTTCAGGCAGCTCTTCAGAATTGATGGAGTCAAGAGTGTCTTCTTCGGCCCTGATTTCATAACCATCACCAAGGTAAAGAATCTGATGTTTATTCAAACACCATGCTCAATTATATTTTAAGGTCCCGTGAAGTGCTTTGAAATGTGAATTTTTTTTAATTCGATGTTTGACATGATCTTAATCAAAACATGAAGAGAGGGCGGGGCATATATTAGCCCCTCCCCCTTTTCAAAAATAGCCAATAGTGTTTTGTTTTTATCAGAGCTCTGGTTAAGCTCAAGCGCATCAAATGAAAAGCAAATGAGAAAAAGGGGGTGTGGCATGTCAGACACTAGAGAGCATTTGATTGGTCAAGATTTGATTTACACTAAAAAAAGTTGGTCCATTAAGGCTGAAGTGACAAACTGCAAGCTTTGGAGGTGTATATCAGGTTTATATCTTCTAAATGCAAGTTTTGTCACTGTTTTGGAGGACGCTAGCTTATAGAGATCCTTAACTAATATTGATATTAGCTTGATTTTCATTTCACAGAACCTTTAAAGCTTTATGTGTGTTTTTCATTCAGACTGGTGGTGAAATGGAGTGGAAGGTGATCAAACCAGACGTGTTCGCAACAATTATGGACTTTTTCACCTCTGGACTTCCTGTTGTCAATGAAGCAGATGCTCCACGTGCTGACACAGGTTGAACATTAAGATCTGTGCTGTCCTTCTTTTGTTTTGTTGTCTTGATATCATCACTAAGATATCATACTAAAGAGTTATGCATGGTTTATATCTACAGCTCCTTCAGAAGATGACGATGAGGTGGTGGCTATGATTAAAGAACTGCTGGACACACGCATTAGGTACACTAGAAAGTCTCTGTACTTTTCATTCATTCATTTTCCTTTGGCTTAATTCCTTATTTATCAGGGGTCACCACAGCGGAATGAACCGCCAACTATTCTGGCATATGTTTTACACAGCGGATGCCCTTCCAGCCGCAACCCAGTACCCGGAAACACCCATACAGTCTTGCATTCACACACACACTCATACACTACGGTCAATTTAGTTTATTTAATTCACCCTATAGCGCATGCGTTTGGACTGTGGGGGAAACCGGAGCACCTGAGGGAAACCCACGCCAGCATGGGCAGAACATGCAAACTTCACACAGAAATGCCAACTGACCCAGCCGGGAGTCAAACCAGCAACTTTTTTGCTGTGAGGTGACAAGTGCTAACCACTGAGCCACTGTGCCGCCCTCTGTACTTTTCAAGATTCTTTATTGTCACTGTACTATGCACTTAGTACAGCAAAATTGGAGCAATCCTTTTATCTACACCTTTTATCTACACCTTTAATCTAATCATTTTATATACACAAGTAACAACAACAACAAACAACAATAACACAATGTAATTACAGAAGAGTCAAGCTTTGAATAGGAAAATTATAAATTTTTTTTAGGTAATTTCTGAGATGCTAATTGTCTAATCCGTTTCAATGATCTATGCTAAGCTAAGCTATTCAGAAGTTGTGAAACAGTAGCTACGTCCCAAATGGCACACTATACACTATGCACTGTGTACATACCTGCCAACACTCCCGTTTTTCCCGGGAGTCTCCCGTATTTCAGACCTGTCTCCCGGTAAACTCCCAAAATTCCCCCGCTCCTCAGCATTTGGTACAGTCCGGGATGAAACTTGGTGCTTGTGTTTTACCGGTTGCGCGCTACAGTTAGTGCGCCCCCATCTCCTCAAACCTCTTACCCCTCCCGCTCCCCGCTCTTCAGTTTGCGCCAGTGTTGCCAACTTAGCGACAAATTTTCAAAAAAGCGACTAGCGACAAATCTAGCGACTTTTTTGTGTGTTACTGGCGATTTTTATAGACTATCGTTTGTCCATTACTGTACCGTCCCTACTCTTCTCAACGAGCTGCGGGTGATGCCGCCGGCCCTCCCCTGCAGCCTGAGAGCAGAGCACCTCTCTGCGCACCGACGGCAAATGATTTAGAACAGGTGGCAGTTTAAAGGTATTTCCCTTGTACATTTAACCCGATCTGCTTCTCCTTTATTTTAACAATTTAATTTGACCGTTTATTCTTGTTGCACAATCAGAGATGTTTAAGTGAGAGTTTCAGAACTTGTCTGAGTATATTACGTCTGAGAGATTACTGCAAATTCCCTACTCATCTATAATGATATACTGTATTCAAACAGCAATAAATTTAGTTAAATTGACAAGCTTACATAAAGCGTAGTGCTAATATAAAATACCCAATTTATTTACCATAGGCTGTTAAACAAACAGAAATGGTAGAACGTGATGACGTCACTAATATGCAAATTAGCATATGACGTAATCACCCGGGGGTCTCCCGGAATTTACAAACCAAATGTTGGCAGGTATGACTGTGTAGTTATGCACTTACACACTCAACAGCATAGTATATGTACGTAGTGTCGTCCCAAATGGAACACTAATGTTTTTTTACTAAGTGGAAATTCAAACCGTTTTCCAGATGAGGTTTGACGGTTGCTAAATTAGTGAAATAAATGACCAAAGTACCAAATAATACCTGTCATGAGTATAATTACATTCACCATCGGGAGGTGGTATAATCACTCTCGTAGGAGAATTTAGCTTTTTTTATAATCCAAAATAAATAAAGTTATCCAACATGTGCGCCCGATAGCTCCGCCCCTTCCGCTACGAGAGCAAAGCTGCGGTCGTTGAGTGCGTGAAGTGTCCACCATTCCACACTTCATTTACCGGTTGATGAGTGCATCAATTAAAGTGCACTTATTATTTTTCAGTGTTTTTCAGTGAGTTTTCAGTGTAAACGCACTACTTACACTATTTATACTACAAAATGGCATAGAATAGTGTATAAGTATGCGATTTGGGACGCACCTATAGTGGTTTAATTCTAAGGAAGTTAAAAGTGGAGTGTCCCTTTAAGAGTAGTCACTGTGAGAGCATTTCAAGAGATTTTAAAGCATTTAGGTTTGAGAAATTGTACCATTTGTAACTTTAAGTGAAGTTTATTTATAAACTAATGATAGCTTATGATTGCTTGCGGCTGGTCCCACGTTATTCAATTTATGATTCACCAATCAGACGATTCCTAAGCCACTATAAATACCCTAAGTTCCATATGACAGCCACCTTCGTTTTGAAGAATCTCCCATTCCACCCCTACTCCTCCTCCTTTGCTATATGGGTGGCACGGTGGCCCAGTGGTTAGCACTGTTGCCTCACAGCAAGAACGTCACTGGTTCTAGTCCTTACCAAGCCAGCCAACATTTCTGTGCGGAGTTTACACGTTCTCCCCGTGCTCACGTGGGTTTCCCCCGGGTTCCCCGGTTTCCTCCTCCCGTCCAAAAACATGCAACTTAAGTTAATTGACTAATCCAAATTGGCACCATACACATGCTCCTAGTAAGTAGTTATCTCTTAAGAGCAGTCGCTATCTGTTCATTAGCTACAACAGCAGGGGAGTACTCGAGAGCTACCTGAGCTCAAACTCCCCTCTCGCCTTGCAAACAGGAGGGAGCCCCAGGCTCGAGGATCTTATGAGCTCAGGGCTCTCTCCCGGGACAGCATGCCAAACAAGCTTTATAATCAATCATCAGCTAACTCTTGAATAATGATTAATTTTACTTATAATTTATGTGATGAAGCATTCTGGATTTTGTCTTTTGCTTGTACGCTGGCTCTGAACTGTCCAAACACCTCTCAAAATGCATATTCTGATGCGAATAAAACACAAAGAATCGAACCCGATCTGAATTTTTTAATGATGATGAACGTTTTGCAGGCAGTGTGCCAATATGATTGAGCCAACCTGAGGTCGATTAAAAAATTTCAAATGAACATTTTGTATTCAGTGTACAATAACCTTTATGGCCCCAAGAGTTTTAGGATCGGCTAATCCCTATTTCTAAGTAAAACATTTTGACTCCTCTGGAATAATTGGCAGTTAATGGTAATCTTGATTACTATCTTAATTCCTCAGACCCACGGTGCAGGAGGATGGCGGTGACGTGTTGTACCATGGTTTTGAGGATGGCATTGTGAAGCTGAAGCTGCAGGGCTCCTGCACCAGCTGTCCGAGCTCCATCATCACCCTGAAGAACGGCATCCAGAACATGCTGCAGTTCTACGTGCCCGAGGTGGAAGGAGTCGAGCAGGTGAGCACTGAAGGACATTTAGCAGACACTTTTGTCTAAAGCGACTTACAATTGAGGAGGCATTCAGCGATTCAACAAGAAGAGGCAGTACACACAAGAAGTGCTAGTTATACAAAATAATTTGTTTGTGCTCTGAGAAATGCTTGTTAGTGCTAGAGAAAGAATGCTAGAGGTTATTTCTTGAGAGAGAGAGAGAGAGAGAGAGAGAGAGAGAGAGAGAGAGAGAAAAATAGAAAGTGTTTCTACAGGTGGTTTGTCAAGCCCACTCACCTGTGTGAGACACACTCAGAATTTATGGTATTTTGGGGTTAGTGTGTGGTAGTGTTGTCATGATACAGGATTTCGATACCAGTTGGTACTGGAATTTTAAAAACGTCCATTTCCTGCTAACATTTGAGCGCTTTCTTAAACAGCGCTGATTTGCCATTGTGTTTAGGTACTCAACAGAAATGACTGTGATTGGCCGTGAAGGTCATCAGTTCACTGAACTCACCACTGTTTACTTACCACAGACACAGGGACAATGGAGCGTTTGAAGATCAGTCGATTCAACAGCTCATCGCTCGAATGTCAGCTCATAAACAGACCAGCTGATCTTCACGGCTTTAGTGTCCCTGTATCTGTAGCTCAGTGAACTGATGACCTTCATAGCCAATCACAGTCATTTCTGTTGAGCACGTGAACACAATAGCCAATCAGCTCTGTTTAAGAACGTGCTCAACAGCACTCAAATGTTAGCGGGAAATGGATGTTTTTAAAATTTCTGTTCCGATTGGTATTGAATTCCTGTATCGTGACAACACTAGTGTGTGTTGAGGTGGGGGAGAGATCTTGGTTTTATTCAACAGGTAGTCATTCCGGCAAAGATAGTCAAATCCAAAAACGAGGAAACACTTGGGGAGGAATGTTGGACTTTATAGACCTTTTTCTTAGAACGCAAAATTACCCATTATGCTTTGCGTGTATGCGCAAGGAGAATGCGAAGAACTTCCGGTCGGCAGCTGATGCGTATTAACAGTCCCATTCGGACAGCTTTGAAATGATAGTTTTAATCTATTTTTCCTGCTTTTATCGTCTATGAAGTACGACTGTTGTCGATCAGCGCCACCTCCTGGACTGATCATTTTTAAAAAATGTGAACTAATGGGATGGAAAACAACTCCTGTGAGGCATTTTCCCCTCGTTGTCCCCTTCTGCAGTTTAAATGAAGCCTCGTCATTGCTAATGTCAACATTTTCTTTTTCTTTCAAATATATAACCAATGCAAACAAATGTAATTCACTAAAATGTTGACACACACACACACACACACACACGTAGCCTACTGTACTGTCCCACTAACACACTGATTTAATAACTGTGACAAAGTGAAAATAAAGTGACGTTTTGAAATGACAGAAAAACACAAACCGTGGTAAATACTACACACTAAATGAAGCATAAACGGCTCCCGATTAGAATCAATATGCAAATCAGCCAGCAGAGTATCAGTAACAGACTTTTATTAATCATTTTTGTAAATTGTATAGCTTACACACCTGTTAAGTTTCATCCCAGTGCGCGCGCGCGCGTGTGTGTGTGTGTGTGTGTGTGTGTGTGTGTGTGTTGAAGAGCTGCTGAGCTAACAGCTGACAGGCCGGGGAAACACACACACACACACTGTATTTCTGACGGCAGACACGTGAACTAGGAGAACGTTTTTCTTTTGCGCTTGAACCACATCTGACAGATTATTACGGCTTTAACACACACCTTTCAAAGTTGCGTGTCACAAAAACACTCCGTAATCCACTCAAAACGCTATTGAAACCCATTTTCGGAGCGCAAATTACCAGTTGTAAATGCTGTAAACGGAAGTTCTAAACATTCTACCGGAAGACGCTGGTCGCTATGGCGCCCTCCATGCAGCAGCCAAAAAAAGGTCTATAGTAAGGCTTTTTGATAACACTTTACTTGAAGGGGTGTCCATTAAACTTTTATGAAATATTAATAATCATGACATGAATTATTTATATTCATTATTACATTTCCTATTACACAGTGTGTTAACATCTACATCTACCCTAACCCTAACCCTAACCTCCACAGTAAAGGTCTGCATTCTGGCGGCTGCACCGCAGGACCCGACCAGATTTCTTGTGGCACGGGAATAAATTTCCGAATACTCTGGTGTAATTTGAACGGGAGCGGGCGGTCTAACAATATAGCGCTCCCGAGTCCCGACGTTATTGTGAAGCAGCATATCTGTGATTTCCTCATTCTTATTGGACACCCCTACAGCCAATACTCACAACTGTTACACATGATGAACGCATGACCAGTGCTTTCTGCACGCACAGTCTGTGCACGCATCATCTGCACAACGGTCCTCAGAGCGTTTACCAGCATGGCAGAGCAAAGTGAAGATGCGCTGTCCTTCAGCTTGCATTAGAAAACGGTCAGTTTACTGTTAGGAAACCCACATCAGGCAAGTGATGTATGGGAGTCTTTTTCGTGCGTCATAGACGCAAATGGAAAAAAATAACTCTTTGCGCGGTGTGATAATACCTCAAAGTTTTACTCTTTAGCAGTCACAAGACTGGAACCTCAGGTTTAAGGCGCCACTCATGTCTCATCAGAGGCAAACAAAACGGAGATTTAGCCTACAATCCTACAGTTTTACCTGTTATCTTTCTCTTTTGGTAGTACCGAGTTTAAATGTGAGATTTTGGAAACCAGCGGAACCAGTCGGGTTGGGTGGAAAATGGTACAGGTCAGGCAGTGGGTGAACAAAGGCTATATACAGCGGGAGCGGTCGGTGCGGAATAAAACTTTGCGGGAGCGGGACTAAAAAAATAGTCCCGCACAGACCTCTACCCCACTGTAGCATGGGCGTTACACTGACTACTTTTACATGGACATTAGTAATCAAATTATTTGTCTTCATCTGAATAAGACAATAATATGATTAAGGTGTTTACATGAGTTGCTTTTTGAATGTTCCTTTCGTGTTCCCGTTTTACATGTTATAGTTTGATTAACAAATCAATTAACAGGTTTTATTTCAATTATCAGGTAACATCGTTAATTGACCCAATTAACTATCCTTTTAAAAACTCAGAGCAATTAGTCCAGAGTTTCATCACCTTAAAATAATGTCACTATAAGAAAATTTTGCCAAGTATGATGCAATCCTGGAACATCATTTTTGTTTGAAAATTTAATTCATACCCATTCCCTACCTCTAAACTGAACCATAACTGTAAATTATTCCCAAAGTCAGAGTGGAATAATAGTTGCATAACAATCATGTAGAAGTGCATAACCCTAACCATAAGCCTAAACTTAACAAAAATGTATCCCTTAATTCTGATTGGCTGATTGGAATGTTGTTCCAGGAGCAACATAGATGTTAATCCAGGTACATGTCCTACTTGGTGAAATCAGTTGGTGTACCCATCATTAAGATGTTAAAAGTGTTCTGAGGTGTTTCTCAGCTAATCTGCTGTCTCTTCCATCCTGTAGGTGAAAGAAGAGGATGTGGAAGTTGCATAAATCACTTCCCTTTTCCTTCAGCGCCCAATCATGTTCCAGGAGCTTGAGTTTAGTGCTCTCTTACACAGCTGCACTGCAAAAAATACTTTTCTTACTTCGAGTTTCTGTCTTGTTTCTAGTCCAAATATCTAAAAGTTCTTAAATCAAGAAGCATTTTTTAGACAAGCACAACATATTGTATTGTTTTCAGAAATAATAAGTCAAAATTAAGTGAGTTTTTCCTTAAAACAAGCATAATAATCTGCCTATGGGGTAAGCAAAATAATCTTGTTTTTGCTTTGGAATAACATTATATAGTTTACCTCATTAGCAGATTATTTGGCTTGTTTTAAGGAAAAACTCACTTAATTCTGACTCATTATTTCTGAAAACAAGATATGTTTGCTTGTCTAGAAAATGCTTCTTGATTTAAGTATTTTTAAATATAAGTAAGAGTAAGAAATGTTTTTTTTTTTTTGCAGTGTGTGCTAAAGGAGAAATCTGTGCGTCCTCTCACTCATTTAAACACATTTATTATAGCTACAGAAATTATTACGGCAGCAAGCCTACATTTTATAAGCCTACATCTTTGGATAGACAGTATTCGGTCAGTGCTGTAACAAGGTCTTGGGTTTGGTCACATAATATTTGTCTCAATGCACTGGTTAAAACAAAGAATGCAGTTTTGTGTGTATTATATGTAATAAATGAAATCTTATATGCATTTACTCAGACATGTATGTAAATATTATTGTATGAAATCAACCGGTTTCATGCTTCATAGATTCTCAGGAATCCTCATATTGTAGGTCACTTTTTAATAATAATAAGACTTTAATAGAGATTACATTTGTAAGATAAATCATCATCATTTCTCATTTAATAGAATGATGCAGTAATTGAATAGCAAATGAATAAAGATGATAAATTATTTGGGCTCTTGTGTCAGTGGTGTTTCATTCATTCATTTTCAGCTTAGTCCCTTTATTCGTCAGGGGATCGCCACAGCGGAATGAACTGCCAACTTATCCAGCATGTTTTACACAGTGGATGTCCTTCCAGCTGCAACACAGTACTGGGAAACATCCATACACACTCATTCACACACATACACTACGGACAATTTAGTTTATTCAATTCACCTATAGAGCATATGTTTGGACTGTCGGGGAAACCGGAGCACCCGGAGAAAACCCACGCCAACACAGGGAGAACATGCAAACTCCACACAGAAATGCCAACTGGCCTAACCAGGACTCGAACCAGCGACCTTCTTGCTGTGAGGTGACAGTGCTAACCACTGAGCCACCGTGCCACCCTATTCAAAACATTTATTCATTAATACAAATCCCTATAATAATAATAACATATAGTCATTTTTATAGATGTCAAAATTATTTTATGCCAAGGGCCAACTAATCATCACCTCTTTTCTTTAATAACTATGCATTGTGAAGAATTTAGTTGGCTATATAAAAACTGGCAAATTTGACAAGAAATAGAACAAGAAATTCAAGAAATGTTTAGAAAAGATTAAATGTTTTTCATCTTCTCAAAACCATAAATGTATGTTTTTGTAAACTAGTTAATATGAGACATTCATTCATTTTCTTTCGGCTTAGTCTCTTTATTCATAAGAAGTCGCCACAGCAGAATGAACTGCCAACTTATCCAGCATATGCTTTACACAGAGGATGCCCTTCCAGCTGCAACCCAATACTGGGAAACACCCATAAACACCAATTCAAACACATACACTATGGCCAATTTATCTTATTCAGTTCACCTATAGTGCATGTCTTTGGACTGTGGGGGAAACCCACACTAACACGAGGAGAACATGCAAACTCCACACAGAAATGCCAACTGACCCAGCCGAGGACTCAAACCAGCAACCTTCTAGCTGTGAGGCGACAAGGCTAACCAACCACTAATAATAATAGAGTTTAACTGCTTATTGCTTTGTAAAATACAAGTAAAACACCAATACTTGCTGAAAACATCCTGTCCAAACAAGTAACAGCACTAATCATTAAGATGTTACCTGAGGTGACCAGAAAATGGGTAAATTTGACAATTTTCACTCAGGA
>LR812526.1:60334057-60369057 GCA_903798195.1 Danio kyathit
ATTTGACAATTTTCACTCAGGAATTGCTTTAAAACTCTTCAATAATCGTTAACACATTAACATTTGAAGTAGTGCCTTAGTTAATATTTTCTTTTAATACGTATTTTAATGAACTAATATCGTTTTTCTTGGTCTCCGCTGCATGTTATCGCGGTTGTGATTTTCCATCACCTCTAGAGGGCGCTACAGGATTTCATTAACAGCTGCGATATTATAATTAGTGTGATCTTTCCCGCTCCTTTCTTTACTATAATAGCTTTTTTGACATTAATACTCCACATACAATATGGATTATTAATTTCCATTGCGATATTTCAGCTGTAAGGTAAAAATTCCTATGAACAAGTTCATGTTTGCATGTTAAAAGTCCCCATGTTGCTGTTTTAGTTTGTTGTGAATTTGTCCCCTGTAGTTGTTTATTGAATGTTTACTAATTTATTCCGTTTATTAATTCACAAATCTTTTTTTTTAAATTGTCATCTTTAACGTTTTTGATGCTTTTATAAATGAAAACCTAATGATTGTATGATATTGGGTAAACGTATGTAAAAGCCTTTAAAAGGCTGTTTAACGGCAGCTTGATAGTAACTTCTCTCATAATGTGTGTTAGCAGTTATACTTTATAATTTTGTCCTTGTATAAAACAGGAGAAGTCTTAATAGCTTTTTTATTGTGCATTTAATAAATTAACTTAATAACGTGTAATAAAAAAGACTGAAATCTTCACAGGATTAAATTGTGTGACAAGCACATTCAGATTGCTCATTACAGCACCTAAAATGTCGAATGAATCTTAATCTTTTTATAAGTGTTGCTTTTTAAGTCAAATTAACATCCTTTTTTCTTGGTCTTCACTGCGGTTGTGTTTTTTCATCACCTGCAGAGGGCGCTACAGGACTTTACTAGCAGCTGCACATTAAGCGTGATCTTTCCCGCTCTTTTCTTCATTAATGATTTTTTTTTTTACATTCATACTCCACTCACAATATCGATTATTGGTTTTCATCGAGATATTTCAGCTATAAGGGGAAAATTCACGTGGGCAAGCTCATGTTTGCGTGTTAAAAGTCCCCATATGTTGCTGTTTAGTTTGTTGTGAATGGGCTCTATGCACAGCTAGTGTTTTTCAGCCAATGATGAACTTCTGGTGAAAGCGTTTATGTGACTATTTTCAATTTCATAAGGTTCCTTTTACAGCATCAATGCTGTAATAATACAAATATAATCAATTAAATAGACATAAGCATCTATTTGGTTGTTAAAGTGTAAATGAGACAAAAAAAAAAAAACAGTTTGAAACGCATGTGCCGTCATTAGCAGGCTAGCGCAGAAACTCAATTGAAAATACTGGGGTAAAATTAATTTTTATACTTTAAAGACATGCCGTGGAAAAATATAATTTAATGTAGTGCTTCTTGTTTGGTCTGATACCTACTTTATAGTAGTTGGCTGACTGAAATTGAAAGTCTGTGTGCATACCCAATTCTGTCCTCTGTATTTGTTTATTGAATGCTTACTCATTTATGCCGTTTATAAATTCACAAATCTTTTTTATAGTTATCTTTAACTTTTTTGATGCTTTATAAATTAAAACCTAATAACTGTACCAGTGTAAACGTATGTAAAAGCATCTAAAAGGCTGTTTAACAGCAACTTGATAGTACCTTCTCTCATAATATGTGTTATTCTTCTTAATTTTGTCCTAGTATAAAACATGAGAATTATTAATAGCTTCTTTATTGTGCTATTTAAGAAATCAACTTTAAATAAATAACGTGTAATAAAAAAACTGAAATCTTCACAGGATTAATTTGTGTGACAAGCACATTCAGATTGCTCATTACAGCACCTAAAATGTCGAATGAATCTTAATCTTTTTATAAGTGTTGCTTTTTAAGTCAAATTAACATCCTTTTTTCTTGGTCTTCACTGCGGTTGTGTTTTTCCATCACCTGCAGAGGGCGCTACAGGACTTTACTAGCAGCTGCACATTAAGCGTGATCTTTCCCGCTCTTTTCTTCATTAATGATTTTTTTTTTTTACATTCATACTCCACTCACAATATCGATTATTGGTTTTCATCGAGATATTTCAGCTATAAGGGGAAAATTCACGTGGGCAAGCTCATGTTTGCGTGTTAAAAGTCCCCATATGTTGCTGTTTAGTTTGTTGTGAATGGGCTCTATGCACAGCTAGTGTTTTTCAGCCAATGATGAACTTCTGGTGAAAGCGTTTATGTGACTATTTTCAATTTCATAAGGTTCCTTTTACAGCATCAATGCTGTAATAATACAAATATAATCAATTAAATAGACATAAGCATCTATTTGGTTGTTAAAGTGTAAAATGAGACAAAAAAAAAAAAAACAGTTTGAACGCATGTGCCGTCATTAGCAGGCTAGCGCAGAAACTCAATTGAAAATACTGGGGTAAAATTAATTTTTATACTTTAAAGACATGCCGTGGAAAAATATAATTTAATGTAGTGCTTCTTGTTTGGTCTGATACCTACTTTATAGTAGTTGGCTGACTGAAATTGAAAGTCTGTGTGCATACCCAATTCTGTCCTCTGTATTTGTTTATTGAATGCTTACTCATTTATGCCGTTTATAAATTCACAAATCTTTTTTATAGTTATCTTTAACTTTTTTGATGCTTTATAAATTAAAACCTAATAACTGTACCAGTGTAAACGTATGTAAAAGCATCTAAAAGGCTGTTTAACAGCAACTTGATAGTACCTTCTCTCATAATATGTGTTATTCTTCTTAATTTTGTCCTAGTATAAAACATGAGAATTATTAATAGCTTCTTTATTGTGCTATTTAAGAAATCAACTTTAAATAAATAACGTGTAATAAAAAAACTGAAATCTTCACAGGATTAATTTGTGTGACAAGCACATTCAGATTGCTCATTACAGCACATAAAATGTCAAATGAATCTTAATCTGACAGTCTTCTTTATAAGCATTGCTTTTTAAGTGAGATTACAAAATAAAAACAAAGCTATGTTACGGACTCCATATGCTGTACTGCAAATTAAGATTATTATATCTAACTTGGATGAAGCGACATTCACATTATAGCAGAAAGTTTATAGTTTCCTAAAATGGTTTATAATTGTAATTATAAGTTAATAATCTCATAATATTTATGACAAATAAGAGATTCTTTTCATTGCCTTTATAGTAAAACAACTGAACATAAACAAATGCTTGTTTCAGAAGAAAATTTCAGACTGCACTCTTCAAAATACACCGCTAATAAAATCTGCATTCATTTTCCTTCGGCGTAGTCCCTTATTTATCAGGGGTCACCACAGCGGAATGAACCGCCAACTTATCCAGCATATGTTTTACGCAGCGGATGCCCTTTCAGCTGCAACCCATACTGGGAAACCCCATACACACTCAATCACAGACACACTCATACACTACGGAAAATTTAGTTCTTCCAATTCACCTATAGCGCATGTGTTTGGACTGTGGGGGAAACCGGAGCACCCGGGGGAAACCCACGCCAACACGGGGAGAACGTGCAAACTCCACACAGAAATGCCAACTGACCCAACTGGGACTCAAACAAGTGACCTTCTTGCTGTGAGGTGACAGTGCTAACCATATTCACTTAAATTCCTACAGTATTTAGGCAACATGAGACTATTATTAAATATTAGTAAGCAGTTTTTGAGCTTTCCCACTTCAAAACCCCCTTAAAGGCATAGTTCACCCCAAAATTAAAGCTTACTATTTACTCGCATTCAAGTGGTTCCAAACCTTTTTAAGTTTCTTCATTCTTTATTTTATGTCTTTATTCTGTTGAACACAAAAGAAGGTATTTTGATGAATGTTAGAAACCGGTAACCATTGACTTCCATAGTAAAACAAATATTATGGATGTTAATGGTTACCAGTTTTCAGCTTTCTTCAAAATATCTTCTTTTGTGTTCAACAGAATAAAGAAACATATAAAGGTTTGCAACTTAGTGTTTGAATAAACAGTGAATACATTTTTATTTTTGAGCGAATTAACCCTCTTCAATCAAGCGGCAACCTCCCGCTCTCCCTAGTGAGGCAAATACGGAAGTAACTGAAACTGCAGTTCATCGAAATTCCATTAGTCCTGGCTCCATAATAGAGCAAATTTCTATTGAGCCCACTGTTAAAATGGCCAACTTTACAGCAGAAAAAAAGGTGTTTACAGACTGGTACAAAGAACGATTTTGGTTCATATAGCTAATATTACCCTTCATGACAACTGTGAGAGGGGTGATTTATTTATAACTCATCCTTTTCCTTTATATTAGGTTATATTAAGTTTGCATAATTAAGGGCGTGGCCACTTGAGTGACAGCTAGGTCTCGCTGGTCACCTCAGCTGATTCCGGCTGATTATCCGCTGAACTCGGCATATACATCGTATTTTTGTTTTGTTTTATGTGGCTTTACACAGTCAGTTGCCTTTTGGAATTATTTCCTACATTTATCAGATGATATGGCATGCTGTGTGCACTTAATTGTGCTCACAAACCATTCACGTGGCCTCCATTTCCCAGGTGAGTGAAATTATATAATTATATACCATCTCTATAAATGTATTTGTTTTATTTAAGATCATTTATCATTTATAATGTTCTTTAGACCTGTAATGTGCTCCTGAATCTGACAGATTGATAAGCTGTAGGCTCTAGAACAGTCATCTGAAGGGTTGTCATACAGCGTTATGCCTGGATTTCATCAATAGTCTTGCATTTACTAACACAGACTATATTGGAGGTATTAAGAAGTAATTTGTGTTTTCCTGCTGTAGAAAAACGTCATTAGAACAATTTTTAGTGGCTCAATGTATTACAGCAGTGTTTTTAAAAGTCTGAAGACTTTATTGATATAGTGTACAGGTAATGAAGTATTAAGCATTACTCCAAAAGAAAAGCCCGTCTAAGCAAAATACTAGCAGGCATCTGAAGCTCCGCTCATGATTCGCCTCTGCCCTTGTTTGGTATCCCCCGGTCGGTACGATGACGCATGAACAATGGCGACGGTTGTTCGCGCCTACTGGTAGTCCATATCTTTTACAGTCTATGCTTTCAATACAAAAAAATAATAATTCTAAGGTTATTTTGACTTTATTTCCAGCCAGTTTTCTTTAAAGACATTTTGTCACTATAGTGAAAGTCAGTGGAGTTCAAAACAGAATATCATTAACCCCATTGACTTCCCTTTTATGAATAAGAAAAAATTGTACATTTTTCTAAATAATTTCCGCAGTAAGAGTTGAAGTTTGGAACATTATGAGGGCAGCTAAGCTCCATTACTCATTTATTGACTGTCTTGATAAGGATTTTTTGTCGGCTGGGCTGCGGTTGCTAATTGCTTTTTATAAATTGTAGGCTGGATTGGAAAAAAATCGCCCAACAAGACCCAAATCTGCTGTTATTCACTTGTGCCCGTGTCATTCGGAGACTCACTGAAATTCTGGCTGGCCATAGTTAAACTCTTCTGATCTGGCTTTTTGAGGACCGGTTACAAGTTGGTTTCCGTCAGCCTGTGTTATTGTGCATTTCAAAGTATCACATGAGAAACAAGTGACGGAAATGGCGAATAAGTTTTTAAGCTCACTTCAGGTGGTTTTTATGGAAGCCCATTTTGGCCACTGAATAATAATAATAATAATAATAAAAGGTTATTGCAACTTTTTATCTCAGAATTGCGTGATGCAAACTCGCAATTCTGACTTTTTTTCTCAAAATCGAGAGATGTAACTTGAAATTGCGAGTTAAGTTTGATGTGGGAGATATACCCCCGGTTTCACAAACAAGGTTTAAGGCTAGTCTTGGATTAAATTGCATGTTTGAGCTGTCTCAACTGAAAATAACTTGCAGTGAGATGTCTTAAAATATGTCAGTGTCATTTTTTGTCTCCAGGTGCACACCAGTAATGTATTTTTAAGGCCATTTTTATAAATGTGGCTTAAATACCCTAATTTAACTAAGGTCTACTCCTGGCTTAAGCTAAGCCCGGTTTGTGAGACTGGGCCATAAAGTTACAATTCTGAGTTAGAAAGTCAAAATTTGGAAAAATAAAGTTGCAATTCTGAGTTAGAAAGTCAGAATTCTGAATTTCTATATTGCATGCTTGTGAAATAGTCGCAATTGCATGACATAAACTCGCAATTGCGAGTAAAATATAAAGTACACTGTAACAAATAGCTGTAAAAATTACAGGATTTTTTACAGCAGCTGACTATTTTTCTAACAATACAGCATTTTGCTGTAAAATTTGTGGTTTCTGCTGTCACGTGACAGTTTAACCGAAAGATACAGGATACTGCTTTAAATTTAAAATCTTCCGAGGCATTATGGGATATTCAACGGTCAAGGCATGAGAAAGAGTGATTCACGTCTGTGATATTCTTTCTTTTTTTTTTAATTTTGTTTCCATCTTATATATACAGTTGAAGTCAGAATTATTAGCCCCCTTTGAATTTTTTTTCTTTTTTAAATATTTCCCAAATGATGTTTAACAGAGCAAGGAAATTTTCACAGTATGTCTGATAATATTTTTTCTTCTGGAAAAAGTCTTATTTGTTTTATTTCGGCTAGAATAAAAGCAGTTTTTAATTTTTTAAAAACCATTTTAAGGTCAAAATTATTAGCCCCTTTAAGCTATATTTTTTTTTTTCAATAGTCTACAGAACAAACTCCTTATACAATAACTTGCCTAATTACCCTAACCTGCCTAGTTAACCTAATTAACCTAGTTAAGTCTTTAAATGCCACTGTAAGCTCTATAGAAGTGTCTTGAAAAATATCTAGTCAAATATTATTTACTGTCATCATGACAAAGATAAAATAAACCAGTTATTAGAGATGAGTTATTAAAACTATAATGATTAGAAATGTGTTGAAAAAATCTTGTCTCCGCTAAAAAGAAACTGCGAAAAAAAATAAACAGGTGGCTAATAATTCAGGGGGGCTAATAATTCTGATTCAACTGTATATAAAAAATGAAAATGAATAATAAATACATGTATGCATTCATATATTATTGCTCAAGAGAGTTAGCCAGCAGATAATCTAAAAAGGGGCCCCACACCTTGTCAAAGGTTTTTAATAGGGCAAGTAAGTGAGAGTCTATTTTTTTTTTTTTCAAATTAATGGAAGTAAACACTTCTTTCATCCATGCATCAAAACCACTTTAACAGGATCAGACGTCTTGCTAGTGAAGTAATAAAAGCTAAAGCCTTTCGGACCATTACTGAATAGTCAGCATATACTGCCAACCCAAAAATGGCCAGAAGTGGGTTTGCATCCAGATCTATGTTGAACGCATCTTTCAAAGTTTTAAATATTTTAGTCCAATAATCAAATATCTCAGGCCATTGTCACAACATGTGGATGAGATCTTTGATGAAACTTTGGTAAGATTTGAAAGATTCAACACATTTGTCATTTTTAAAAACAACCTTATGAAACTCAAGGGCAATAACCCATTTTAAACCAATTTTAACACGTTAAAGAATATTTATTCATACTTTGTAAACCGGCGATGCGGTGGCGCAGTGGGTAGCGCTGTCACCTCACAGCAAGAAGGTCGCTAGTTCGAGCCTCGGCTGGGTCAGATGTCATTTCTGTGTGGAGTCTGCATCTTCTCCCCGTGTTGGCGTGGGTTTCCTCCGGGTGCTCCGGTTTCCCCCACAGTCCAAAGACATGCGCTATAGGTGAATTGGGTAGGCTAAATTGTCCATAGTGTATGTGTGTGAATGGAAGTGTATGGGTGTTTCCCAGTGATGGGTTGCAGCTGGAAGGGCATTCGCTGCGTAAAACCTATGTTGGATAAGTTGGCAGTTCATTTCGCCGTGGTGACCCCAGATTAATAAAGGGACTAAGCCGAAAAGACAATGAATGAATGACTTTGGAAACCTGCTGTAGTCTGAAAGGAAAATGACAGAGCAAATGTAGTTGAATTCTTTTTGTATTACTGTTGTAAGCACTTAAAATGTTCACTTCAAGTCAACAAGTCAAATTGAATGCACCTCAGGTTCAATTAAAGAATACAATTGCCAGACTATTGCAAAAACACACAAATACATGCATTACATCACTGGTTGATTGCACCAGAATATAATCAATCGAATATAATCTTGGCATGGTGGAGGGAATGCCATGTTTCAATATACGAGTGGCCATTTGCTCACCTACGTCTGGCTTCAAGCATAAAGCGGGAAAGCCATAAAAGGCAAAGAAATTGAAAATGAAAGATCCAGCCGATCATATCCTCCTGCTACTCAAATATTCACTTTTTTCCTCTACAGAGAGTATTTTTGTGAGTTACCACTGGTACCACAATTATCTTTTATTACATGTTCCTCTGAAATACTTGATTCTGATTGGTCAATTACAAAATTGCAAGGTATAATGTTCCCAGAAAACAACTGCTGAAACTAATAACAAAGGCTATGTATGTACAGTGCATCTGGAAAGTATTCATAGCGCTTCACTTTTTCCACATTTTCTTATGTTACAGCCTTATAGATTAGATTAAATAGATTAAATTAATTTATTTCCTCAAAATTCTACACACAATACCCTATAATGACAATGAGAAAAAAGAGTTTTTGAAATTGTTGCAAATTTATTACAAATAAAAAAGCTGAAAAATCACATGTACATCAGTGTTCACAGCCTTTGCTCAATACTTTGATGCACCTTTGGCAGCAATTACAGCCTCAAGTCTTTTTGAATATGAGGCCACAAGCTTGGCACACCTTTGGGAATCTTTGCCCATTCCTCTTTGCAGTACCTCTGAAGCTCTATCAGGTTGGATGGGAAGCGATGGTGTACAGCCATTTTCAGATCTCTCCAGAGATGTTCAATAGGATTTAGGTCTGGGCTCTGGCTGGGCCACTCAAGGACATTCACCGAGTTGTTGTGTAGCCACTCCATTGATATTTTGGCGGTGTGCTTTGGGGGTCAATGTCCTGCTGGAAGATGAACCGTCGCTCCAGTCTGAGGTCAAGAGCACTCTGAAGCAGGTTTTCATTCAGGATGTCTCTGTACATTGCTGCAATCATCTTTCCCTCTATCCTGACTAGTCTTCCAGTTCCTGCTGCTGAAAAACATCCCCACAGCATGATGCTGCCACCACCATGCTTCACTGTAGGAATGGTATTAGCCTGGTGATGAGCGGTGCCTGGTTTTCTCCAAACGTAACGCCTGGCATTCACTCCAAAGAGTTTAATTTGAGTCTCATCAGACCAGAGAATTTAGTTTCTTATGGTCTGAGAGTCCTTCAGATGCCTTTTGGCAAATTCCAGAAGGGGAGTGGCTTCCGTCTGGCCACTCTACCATACAGGCCTGATTGATGGATTGCTGCACAGATGGTTGTCCCTCTGTAAGGTTCTCCTCTCTCCACAGAAGAACGCTGGAGCTCAGACAGAGTGACCATCGGGTTATTGATCACCTCCCTGACTAAGGTCCTTCTCCCCTGATCACTCAGCTTAGTTGGCCGGCCAGCTCTAGGAAGAGTCCTGGTGGTTCCAAACATCTTCCACTTACGGATGATGGAGGCCACTGTGCTCAATGGAACTTTCAGAAATTTTCATTCTCAAAAATCACTAAGGTTTCAGAGAATGGTAATAAAAGAAAGAACATGTGTGGCAGTTCTGTGGGCAAAAAATTAATTGTTGTTGCCAGATCTCTGCGGAGAAACTAAATGAAGGCATGGATCCATCTTGCCTTGTATCAGCAGTTTAGGCTGCTGATGGTTTAATAGTGTGAGGTATATTTTTTTGGCTCACTTTGTACACCTTAGTACTAACTGAGTATTGTTAAAACACCCAAACTTTTTCTGTCTTCAATAAAGAGATCACATTGAAATGAAAATTTGCTCACCATTTAGTCTCCTTCATGTTGTCCCAAACCAGTTTCTTTTTGAAATTGAAAAAAGAAGATAATTTGAAGAATGTTGGAAACAAGTAACCACTGACAACCATTGTAAGAAAAACAAATACTATGGAAGCCAAAGTTTCCAACATTGTTCAGAATTTCTTCTCTTGTGTTCAATAAAAGAAAGGACAGCAGGTTTGGAACCACATGAAGTAGAGCGGATGATGACAGAATTGCAACTTTTCCTCTTTAAGACATAAACAGAAAGTATATGAAATATGTACAACATTCTAAAATGATTATGAATTATGCTATTCAGGTCTGGGCTTCATGTAGGCCAGTTCATGAAAGTCAGTTTTTTTAATAGCGGGTTTCTCTCTCCCAATATGATTTTACCAGCCTGATCTCACGAGGAAACAGAAGTATTTTACGTTTTGTCAGTTTAGTGGCTAATTCGTACGAAATCGTACGATTTTAAAAAGGAGGCGTGGCACCCAACCCCACCCCTAACCCCAACCGTCATTGGGTGATGGGAAAATCGTACTAATTTGTACGAATTAGATCGTACGAATTCATACGAATTAGCCACTAATCAAAAAGTAACGAATTGCCGTAAGATTGCGTTGGATTTTACTGTATAGTCAAAGATATATTATAGTCATTTATCATTGCTAAAACAAAAATCTTGTGGCCTAAAGGAACAAAAATCCCCTTTATGCAACTCTTCTAGAGTTAAACAGTTGAATTGGGCTATTTTTTAATCCATTCAGCCAATCTGAAGTACAAAAACTTGCGTTGAATTAATACTAAAACATTGCGTACGGACAAAGCTGTAAATGTGCGTACGCAGTAAAAAAATCAGATGTATGAAACACTGCGTACGCGGAATCCCACGCATATTCTCTTTGTACATCTGAATTATTGTAAAAACTGAGCGCACGTGCACGAGCGCAAAACCCCTCCCTGCCTCCTCCCCCGTATAAATATGGTAATGACTCCACTGTGGCAAAACCAAACAAAAAAGCAATGGCAAAAGCAAGCAAGAAGCGAAACTTCACAGAAAATGAATTGTAGGTGCTCCTATCGGAGGTAGACCGGAGAAAAACTGTTATTTGCTAGTTTGTCCTCCAGAATTAATAACAAAAGAAAAAAAATAGAGTGGGAGAGTTTAGCTGATGTGGTTAACGCAGTGGAGTCTGAACATCGCACTGTGAGTGAATTAAAAAAGAAATGGTCCGATGTAAAGGTGCAGGTTAAGAGGAGAACAGCGGCGCACCATCAAAGTGTGGACCGAACAGGCGGGGGAACAGGGGATGCTGAACTAACACCCTTTGAGGAGAGAGTTGCCTCAATTGTGAGCGACACACAATTTTAGAGTTGATTTGAATATTTTATCTCAAATGGTGTCAGAGTTTAATTGACTTTTACAATTTTTACATTAAAAGATATTTAAAAAATATTATAAAATAAATAATTCCAAAAACAGAGTCTTGTGCAATAAGCAGGATGTTTTTCTAAACATTTTGGTCTTGGTTTTATTGTATAATTTCATATGGTTGAATTGTTTAAGTTATTCGTATGGTTAATTTTTTTTTAATCGAGAAATTAAGCCTTGTGCAACATAAAGGGCACATATTTATGCCTATTTCACTTATTTTTTGGCTCAAACTATAACAGGAGCAAAGAATTTAATTGGCTTGACATCGAATGTCTAACGAATGTCATACTTCAAACTAATTTACCGCAGTTCAACAGCATGGTATGGAAACCTTATATATCTGCTAGACATGTGGATGATCCCGTCCCATACAGCTGGCATTGCATGGCTCAAAGATACTTTGTAGTGTGCAATTTAACATAATTGCCTCTAGAAGTTGCCAATGGAAATAAAACAAACACACACAAGAATCGCGCGTACGCCAGACATGAAGTTGGTGTGGACCAACGAACATTCCCACATTAATTTCATCATTAGTAAATCCAAACGTGAGCGTGAAATCTGGCGTACGCAAAGTTTTTGTGCGAACGCAGCGTTGATACATGAGACCCCTGGTCTGGTTTTATAATTTTTAGCTTATCTTAGCATAGATTATTGATTCGGATTGGACCATTAGCATCTCACTCAAAAATGAAGCAATTAAAGCTTGACATTTCTGTAGTTACACTATGGGAAAAAAAAACGTAAGTATTGCTTGAAGATTTCTGCACAGTTACTGTACATTATTTTACTTCTGGTTTTAAGCAACACAACCTTAAATCACTCATTCGATTGCAGACTTACAAAATAGCAAGCGTCAGATGCGAGAAAGTGGAAAAAGCATGAATTTGCCAAAGAAGGAGAGATTTCCAGACATGGAGAAAGCGAAAGAGAGGCCAAGGAGGAGAGATAAGGGGGATCCCATCAGATGTGGATTCAGGGTGATGATAGTTTAATAGTGTGAGGTATATTTTCTTGGCTCACTTTGGGCTCCTTAGTATCAACTGAGTATTGTTAAATCACTCAAACTTGTTCTGTCTTCAATAAAGAAAATAATTCACGCTGAAATACAAATTTACTCGCCATTTAGTCTCCTTTATGTGTTCCCAAACCTGTTCCTCTTTAAAGTTGCAAAAAAAGAAAATAATTTGAAGAACGTTGGAAACTAGTAAACCCCTGATATCCATACTAAACAAATAGTATGGAAGTCAGCGTTTCCAACATTCTTCAGAATATCTTCTCTTGTGTTCAACAAAAGAAAGGACTAAAAAAGGTTTGGAACTACATGAA
The DNA here is from genome assembly GCA_903798195.1 of Danio kyathit. NCBI lineage: Eukaryota > Metazoa > Chordata > Actinopteri > Cypriniformes > Danionidae > Danio > Danio kyathit. Next base: position 60,346,712 of record LR812526.1, read on the forward strand.
GGAGAGTAAATGATGACAGAATTTTCACTTTTTTCCTTTAAGACATAAACAGAAAGTATGAAGTATAACATTCAGGTCTGGACTTTGTGTAGGCCACTAGATGACAGTCAGGTATTTCTTTAAAGCAGTTTTCTCTCTTCAAATATGATTTCACCATATGGTCAGAGATATATTATGGTCATTTATCATTGCTAAAACATCAAATCTAATGGTGGACTATTTGAATCCATTCAGCCAATTTCCAGATCTAGAAAGGCCATTTTTAGCTTAGCTTAGCATAGATTATTGATTCGGATTGGACCATTAGCATCTCGATCAAAAATCACCAATGATTTTGATAATTTTCTTATTTAAAGCTTGACTTCTGGAGTTACATCGTGAAATAAAAAACTGGAGTGTTCAGATGCGAGAAAGTGGAAAAAAAAAAGCATAAATTTGGCAACGAAAGGAGAGACATCCAGACATAGAGAAAATGAACAAGAGATAATTTTCAACATTCTTCAGATTATCTTCAAAAGAAATAGCTCAAGCAGGTTTGGAACCACATGAAGTAGAGTGGATGATGACAGAATTTTTACTTTTTTCCTCTTTAAGACATAAACAGAAAGTATATGAAATATGTACAACATTTTAAAATGGTTATGAAGTATGCTATTCAGGTCTGGACTTTGTGTAGGCCAGTTCATGACAGTCAGTTTTGTTTTTTAACAGCAATTTTCTCTCTTCAAATATGTTTTCACTGTATTGTCAGAGATATATTATGGTCATTTATCATTGCTAAAACATTAAGTCTAATGGTGGACTATTTTTGAATCCATTCAGCCAATTTACAGATCTAGAAAGGCCATTTTTAGCTTAGCTTAGCACAGATTATTGATTCGGATTGGACCATTAGCATCTCAATCAAAAATGACCAAAGATTTTTTTATAATTTTCTTATTTAAGCTTGACTCTTCTGTAGTTACATCGTGAAATAAAAAACTGGAGTGTCCAGCTGCGAGAAAGAGGGAAAAAAGCATGAATTCGCCAAAGACGGAGAAAATTCCAGACATGGAGAAAGTGAGACAATTTCCAACATTCTTTAGATTATCTTCAAAAGAAAGAACTCAAACAGGTTTGCAACCACATGAAGGAGAGTAAATGATGACAAACATTTTCATTTTGGAGTGAATTATCCTGTTAAGACACAACATATATTTTAAATGATTATGAAGTATGCCATTCAGGTCTGGACTTCGTGTAGGCCAGTTCATGACAGTCAGTTTTGTTTTATAACAGCAGTTTTTTCTCTCCAAATCTTCACTGTAGAGACAGAGAGAAGATATGGTCATTTCATGTCTCACTCAATAATAGAGTTTTGATCATTTTTTTATTTAAAGCTTGACACTTCTGTAGCTACATTGTGTTCCTAGACTTTTGCAGTGTTATTATTTTACTTACGAGCAATACAAGTCATTCATTAAATCTTTGACTTAGAAAAAACAGCAATGCATTAAAGAGCACAACACACTGTCAGATGCGAGAAAGTGTAAAAGAAGCATAAACAAAGAAGAATAGAAATTCCAGACGTGGAGAAAGCGAACGAGAGGCCAAGGAGGAGAGATAAGCAGACCTGTGGGTGATGCCTTCAGATGTGGATTCAGGGTGCCGATGGTCACAGCTGACTGACTTCACTACAGACTAAAAAATCTCCTGAGTCCAAAATCTCTCTACAGCTCGCTAATAGAGACTGTCAGTCAAAGCCCTGACAAGCCGCACACACACACACACACACACACACACACACACACACACACACACACATAATCATACTCTCAGTCGCACACACACCAAGATCCTGGCCATAAATCAATGCCTCGCAAGTGAACGTGAGAGGAATATGAAGCCGGACTGAGTCATTCACCTCAGTTTTAGACACCGCTGGAAGATGACAGCACTCTGACCTATAGCCAATGAAACCCTCATGCTTCTGTGTCACCATCTTAAATCTCTATTTCACATATTCTCTTGCATCACTCTGCAATTCACCAGCCGTTAAACGGAATTTTATTAGTATTTTTATTTTTAGCTCAGCTCATGTCATAATGCATCTGAAAGCATCTTATATTGTCTTCGCATGATTCTTAATGCGCTTTGACTGGATGGAATGCAGAACGTAGATGTAAGTAAGTCGCTACTTAATCACCTTAACGGCGGCTTTAAAAAGCGTACAGGCATCCTGGAGATGACGGTTATCGCTGGAGAGGATAATTGGATGTCAGAAGTGACTTTTAGTCATGGAGGACAAGCTTGAAATGAGTAATAATGTGGTTTAAGTAGCCTACAATTCATGTTGGGTGTAATTAGTTACAAAGTAAAGGCAAAATTGTTGCAAACAATTGATATGCAAAATTATAAACAAATCAAATTTAATAATGTTCGACCTAATGTGTTTGTTTAAATTCAGCCCATATAGGGTGGGCCATTTATATGGATACACCTTAATAAAATGGGAATGGTTTCCTAAATACAGTTTTCTGAAAAGTGGTCGTCGTGGGCCAGTTGAATAGCGCCCAAGGTCTCCCGATCTGACCCCCTTAGACTTTTATCTTTGGGGTCATCTGAAGGCAATTGTCTATGGTGTGAAGATACAAGATGTGCAGCACCTGAAACTACGGATACTGGAAGCCTGTGCATTTCTCCTGCGGTGTTGCTATTAGTGTGTGAAGAGTGGGAGAAGAGGGTTGCATTGACAATCCAACACAATGGGCAGCACATTGAACACATTTTATAAGTGGTCAGAAACTTGTAAATAACTCATAAAAGAATAAGGTTACGTTAAAACCAAGCACACCATTGTTTTTCTTGTGAAATTCCCAATACGTTTGATGTGTCACATGACCCTCTTCCTATTGAAAAAAAACAAAAGTTGGATCCAAGATGGCCGACTTCAAAATGGCCATCATGGTCACCACCCATCTTCAAAAGTTTGCCCCCTCACATATACTGATGTGCCACAAACAGAACGTTAATATCACCAACCATTCTCATTTTATTAAGGTGTATCCAAGCAATGGTCAACACAGAGGCAAACAGATGTACACAGGAAATCCAGAGTCATAGTCAAAGTAACAGGCGAGTGGTCAGCAGGTAACGTGCAAAGGTCAGCAACAGAAGGCAAGGAAACCACATTGTAGAGTTCACAGATACAGATAAACAAGACTCAGCAATGTGTGTGTTTGAGAGGTGTATATATCGTCTGTGTAATTAGTCCTGAACAGCTTCAGCTGTGTCTGTTTGCAATCATGGGGATCTAGGCCAGGTGTCTGAGTGGTGCATGACTGAATAAGTAGTTCTTTTGCTCGCAGATTTGTAGTTCTCCAGCGATGTGGGGGGCTAAATAACTCTGACTTCAACTGTATGTATCTTTTAAGAAAGGTACTGCCCCAGTGACAGCTCCTGTACCTTTATTTCTGAGAGTGTGTAGTTACTTTTTCTGCTGAAAAAGTAAAGTAGGGAATTACTTTTTTACAGTTACTTATAATATACTTGCCTTGAATACTGCGCATAAATTTAACTGTTTTATACACTGTAAAAATGATATATTTTGTTTATGAAACATGTACAAAATTCTAAAATGGTTATGAAGTATGCCATTTAGGTTTGAGCTTTGTGTAGGCTACATAATTTGCGATCTCCAGAAGTGTATATAGGGCTAGGGTTTTCAGAATAAGTTGGAATTGTTACTTACACTGAAGTGTAATTCCAGTAATTTGAATACAACTGTAACAATGTAATTAGCAATTAATTACTGTTTTTAAAGTACCTTACACAACACTGCCTATTGGTAATTAGCTAAGCTTGCTAAGGCATCCGTCTATTTTGCTATTGCTCAAAGGCTTTGAACAAACCATGAACCTTTAGTATTAAACTCTGTTGTGTAAGTCGTCCAACATCGTTTGTACTGCAGACATGAATGATAACTTAAAGCGTGATCAGACTTACGAGTTTCACCTTGCCTTGTGATGATAAAATGGGTGAAATACCACACAGACGTAAATTAAAGAAGAGACCTGAGACATATCTAGAGGCAGTTCATTTCTCGTCTGGTGAGTTTTATGTTTCCATGACAGCACAATTTAAATGCAAGGTGAATCATCTTTTAACATGAACAAATGTCCAGTTAACAAAAACATCGAAATAAAATACAACCCCAAATCAGAAAAGGGTGAGACAGTATGGAAAACACAAATAAAAAAAGAAAGTAGTGATTTTTAAATTTACTTTGGCTTGTATTTCATTGCAGACAATACAACAAACATTATTTAATGTGTTCCTCGTGATTTTTATTTATTTATTTATAGATTTTATTCTAGAGAGCAGGCGTGAGCTGTGTGCTCTTCATATTTGTCTGATTCAGGTTGCTAACAGCTGCTCTGAGCCTCTGAGGCCCCGTTTACACTAATGCGTTTTCGTTTTGAAACGGCGTTTTAGATCAAAATCGATCCGCGTCCATACTAGCGTTTCATCTAGCGTTTTTAAACATATCTCTGTCCACACTACGCCACCAAAAACGTATTTCACGTGACCATTCGCACACTCTGGGCATGCGCGTTCAAGTATAAACAGAAAGCATGCGTCTCGCTCGGCATTTGGTTATTGGTAGTCAACAAACGCTGGTTGAACGATGAACGCGAGCGATTAGCGAGTGCTCGAACAATAGCTTGCCTCTTGCGAATATATGCAGCTGCTGTAGTAAAAAAGGCAGAGTTTAACTGCACAATGGCGCCTAAAACGGACAATAGTGCACACAACGCCCCCATTTCTGTGTCCATGTTGTTGTTTACAGTGAAGGCTGGTCTGCCGTCTTCGGGTAGCAGTATAGTCATTTGATAGGGGCTGGACGAATAAGGGAAGGATACGCAATGACCCAAAAGCCCCAATCAAGTAGCGAATTTCAGCAGCCACGCCTCCGTTTTCAGATGTCTCCGTTTTCCCCTATCCACACTGAGATGGAGCAGCAGCATTTTAGAATGAAAACAACCTCTCCAGCGTTTTCAAAATGCTCCGTTTTTGGGACTCGAAAACTCCAGCGTAGTGTGGACGCATGGCGTAACCGTAGCAAAACTTATGCGTTTTAAAATGAAAACACATTAGTGTAAACGGGGCCTGACTGGATTGTTTACTCAGCGCAAAAGCGCGCGCTTGTAGGGGAGTGACATGGAGCCCAGTGGTGTAGTCGGGGCTATACCCACGTATACTCAGTATGCCTACTTTTTTCCATGAGCTGTTTGGGTATTACGACTTCTGAGGATCAATAATTGCGTATACCCTCGGTATACTCACTTGTTTTTCTGATTAGACTTCCCTAATTTACGTGTATTCGCGTCCCCTTTAACTGTATACCAAATGTTTTTTTTACTTGCATCTTATTTGTTGCAATCAGTGGATTTTTGTTTAATTTGCGGCATTCCCCAGCTGTGAGAAATTTTCGGGAGTTTTTCGATAACGACGACAAGTCAACTAAATGATGTCTCGCTGAAACACTGAGGTAAAATTATTTTGAAAAAGCATGGGCATCGCTTTAGCCCACTATATTTCTATTCAGTCCCTCGAAATGTTTTGCGATTTCCTCATGAACTGTACACTACTAAATGATCACCTTAGTCCCCTTTAAATTTGATATGAAAACGGCGGCAGACTTCCGCTCCTCTGTTTTCAACTCGTTTTTCGTTTAATCAGCAAACCACAGCTTTGCAAAGTGAGAGCAAAAGGTGTGTTTATCTATAGATTGTTATAATATCTGCATATTCGCAGTTCTTTGCTATAGAAACACTTGTATCACATGTACCAATCGGGTTTCCCCATCTACTGTTTCCTTGGCGCTTCCCTCATCATCACAGCTGTTTCCTCCAGCGAAAATGCAACTCTTAACGAACATTTATCAATTAACTATGATTATAAAACACATTACAGTGCATGTGGCATTATATATATCATACATTCATGCACAGGATTAAACACAGTGACAGAACCACTCAGTGAATGTACTCATTTTAACTGCATATCAGAGTGAAACATTATGTGTTGTATCTTGTTAAAAATTATTTCCTATTATGACTTATATTACGATAGTGAAATATGTAAATTAGCCTGTAAATTTTTTAATATGTTTATATTTATGCCATTTAAAATTATAAAAGGGGCAGTTTTATTTAAAGCTACTTGAGTATAGGCTAGTATTTGAGTTTTTGAAGAAAAAAACTTTTTATTTTCGTGATAAAAAAAAAAAATATATATATATATATTGTTATATTAATTATAGGCTCATTTTACAAGTCCCTTTAGAGTTAAACAGTTGGCTTTTACCCAGGTTTTACCACAGCTTAATATACTCAGCCAATCTCCGGGTCTGCTGGGGGCACTATTAGCTAAGCATAAATCATTGAATAGGATTAGGCTATTAGCATCTCGCTTTAAAATGAACAAATTTGTTTAAATATTTTTCCTTTTTTTATGGATAGTTCATTCAAAAAAAGTAAAATTGTCATCCTTTACTCAACCTTTACTTGTTCCGAACCAGTTTGTCTTTTTTTTTTATTTTGTTTAACACAAAAGAAGTTATTTTGAAGAAAGCTGAAAACCTGTAATCATTAACTTCCATAGTATTTGTTTTTTCTTTCAATAGTTACAGGTAACTTATGTTAAATAAAAAAAAAAAATAAAAAATAAATATATATATATATAGTTTCGTAGTTTCTCTGCCTACTTTTAATATTTGGGTTGGGTGGGTAATAGTACACCACTTTTTTTTTAGGACTACACCACTGATGGAGCCGATCCGCGAATCACAGCACATTATGTTAGGACCAATCAGAACCTCTTGAGGGCGTACATTTCAGAGGAACTAGGAAATATGACAGTCGTTTTCATGTTAGCTGAGTAGCTTTATATAATCAAAGTAAGACATATGAAAAATAAAGTGATTTTTCTACAAGTGAAGCATGAGCACACATTGCTTTGCATCTTATAAACACAACCAAGCCTTAAAATACACTGTGGACCACCCCTTTGAGGTTGTTACAATAACACAAAATGTATGAATATGAAATATGCTGGATATTGTAGAGCGTATAACCCCTAGGTTAAACCAAGGTTTCAGTTTGTCAGTAATTTGTTAGCAGTTGGCAAAATGAGCCCGTGCGTCCTCATGAGGCACGCTTCATCATGCGAAACAACTGTCCTGTTAAATTTATGATGCAACAAGACGATGATGAGAACAAATGATCTGCTCTCCTCTCTTTCATCCCTCACCCAGTGTGTAAAAAGAATAAAGCTTTGCATTCTCACACAAATTGAGGGCATACATTTCCACATTGCTCACAAACACTCAAGAGCAGGGGCCTCAGTGTGTGTGCTGAAGTGGAAACTGATGGGCTGAAAGATACACACATACACACACGCCAACATAGATTTGCAGTTGGTGCAAATGTGTCACTGGGAGTCACTGGGAAGCTCCACAACAGCTGGTGTGACAAATCTCTGCAGACGCCCCAAACTCGCTCACTACAGCTGCCCTCGGGGACACAACAACAACTAGAACAACGAGTCCATGCTGGAGTTTTAAATCACGATGCCCCAAATCAGACTGCAAATATATTACTACTTCAGTGAACTAATTCAATGATATATACAGTTGAAGTCAAAACTATTATCCCTCCTATATATTTTTTCAAATATATCCCAAATGATGTTTAACAGAGCAAGAAAATTTTCACAGTATTTCCTATAGTATTTTTTCTTACATAACAGGCAATATGGAGAATGAAGCCCCGCCTTCTAGTACAAGAGCCAATCAGTGATCGCTATAGACTGAGGATTGTCCAGGGGAGGGGCTTGGGCCAGACGTGAGTTTCTGCAGATTTTGTGTGACTCTAACATTTAGAAATGAAACTAAAGAGACAGTTGTTGTTTAGTTTTATCGATGATTGCTAATATGACATTTAATCCTTGGCATGCAATTTTGGTTTCCACAATCAAGCAGGATTCTTGAGAGGCGTTTCAAAGATGGCCACCGAGTGAAATGACTTGCCTTAAAGGGACTTTGATAAAACTCTCAGCATACATTGCAGAATAAATTCATTATGCAGCATTGTTTAAGTTAAACCTTTATATATATATATATATATATATATATATATATATATATATATATATATATATATATATATATATATATATATATATATATATTCCTTCGTGGCATAGAATTAACAAGATACTGGAAATATTCCTCAGAGATTTTGGTCCATATTGACATGATAGCATCACGCAGTTGCTGCAGATTTGTCAGCTGCACATCCATGATGCGAATCTCCTGTTCCACCACATCCCAAAGGTGCTCTATTGGATTGAGCTCTAGTGACTGTGGAGGCCATTTGAGTACAGTGTCATGTTCAAGAAACCAGTCTGAGATGATTCACGCTTTATGACGTGGTGCGTTATCCTGCTGGAAGTAGCCATTAGAAGATGGGTACACTGTGGTCATAAAGGGACGGACATGGTCAGCAACAATACTCAGGTAGGCTGTGGTGTTGACATGATGCTTAATTGGTACTAATGGGCCCAAAGTGTGACAAAAGAAAATATCCCCCACACCATTACACCACCAGCAGCCTGAACTGTTGATACAAGGCAGGATGGATCCATGCTTTCATGTTGTTTACGCCAAATTCTGACCCGACCATCCGAATGTTGCAGCAGAAATCGAGACTCATCAGACCAGGCAATGTTTTTCCAATCTTCTATTGTCCAATTTTGGTGAGCCTGTGAGAAGTGTAGTCTCAGCTTCCTGTTCTTAGCTGACAGGAGTGGCAGCCGGTGTGGTCTTCTGCTGCTGTAGCCCATCTGCCTCAAGGTTGGATGTGTTGTGTGTTCAGAGATGCTCTTCTGCATACCTCAGTTGTAACGAGTGGTTATTTGAGTTACTGTTGCCATTCTCCTCTGACATCAACAAGACATTTGCACCCACAGAACTGCCGCTCACTGGTTATTTTCTCCTTTTCGGATCATTCTCTGTAAACCCTAGAGATGGTTGTGTATGAAAATCCCAGTAGATCAGCAGTTTCTGAAATACTCAGACCAGCCCGTCTGGCACCAACAACCATGCCACGTTCAAAGTCACTTAAATCACCTTTCTTCCCCATTCTGATGCTCGGTTTGAACTGTAGCAGATCATCTTGACCATGTCTACAAGCCTAAATGCATTGAGCTACTGCCATGCGATTGGCTGATTAGAAATTTGCGTTACTGAGCAGTTGGACAGGTATGTATGTATTGTTTAGTTAAAGGTGCAGTATGTAAGTTTGACACCCAGTGGTTGAACTAGGTATTGCACTCCTGGATCAAAACAAATGTAAGCGCAGGTTGCCAGATTGAGGACAGGAGTGAGTAATTTATACCGTGTTCTATATAAAAGCAATAGCATGCGATAGAAAGAATATTTTCCATATTAAAAGGAGTTTTTGTCCTAACCACAACCTGAAATTGATATATTAGAAACAGTTTTTATTTCTTGCAGCTGAACAACAGGAGAAACTGTCAATGATCACCTCAGGTAAACCTCTTGTGCTTTATTCAGTGTTAAATGCTAACAATGTGAGCTTGAATGCCATTTTACATGACAATTATTGACATACTACTAAAAGCAGCAGCAGATAGTTCACCTCAGATCTTAAAAATAAAATAAACCATTTCAAACTGAACTTTAGACTCAAATCCAACACATATCAGTGATTCAGCATCTACATTTAATATTGTTAAAGAGGGTTAATACTGTATGTGTTAAATAGATTATAAACCTTACCATTTCGTGAGTGAGTGCACTATTCTGTGCTTCTGAATGGCTGTATTTAAATTTCTGTCGTGTTTCGTCTGGTACAAACAGCCAAATTTTTTATCACTGCAAATTTCGTCACGTAACGTGTTGTTAGAACACAGGGTTACAATGTAACCTGCTCAACTAATGTTTACATTCATAATATTTATATTATTTGCTAATTAATAACCTCATGTGGAAATCTATGTCTCATTTTAGAGTCTGCAACTGTACACCATAGGTTGCATTTCAGTCACGAGTGCATGCTTTCAGAGCCTTTCTGAATGAATGAATGAATGAATGAATGAATGAATGAATGAATGAATGAATGAATGAATGAATGAATAAATGAAATACGTGGTTTTCCGCCAAGGCAACCCGAGGTGCTGAAATATAATTGGCCAAACTGGCAGTTGGCAGGTTAAAATTACCAAAACAAAGACCGACGTTCCGTCACAGAAAACACATTTTCAAACCAGAATATCTGACTTCAGCGTTGTTTTTCAGATAAACAAGAATGTTCACTTAGCATGTTTCTTAAATATCTGCAAACTTATTATGGTATTTTTATCCTTTAGAAGAGTCAAAAACTTACATACAGCACCTTTAAGAGCTCATTTGTATGTCTATTGAAAAAGTACAGTATCTCATGCAAGGTATTCTGCTTAGGTCGGCTTTGAGCGTTCAGAACAGTAGGGTCAACCGAAGCTGGAGCCAGTGCAGCATGCAAAATTGCTACATCTGTTTGGTTATGTAACCTAATTTAGATGACTACGCACAAAATGCTGGCCACTTATTTAGCTAGGCTGTCAAGCCACATAAAGTCATTGTGTGCGTATTGTGTGGCCCTTAAGACAAGTGCATCACCGAAGGCTGCAGAAGGCACGTTACTCAACCCCCCCACCCCCCATTCACTGTTTTCCTATGTTGTTGCTTTGTTGATCTGTTTTGTATCTGTGTAACAAATCCTACTCCATTCATTAGCTATCTTAGCTGATCTGTGTAATGCACTGTAAAAAAAATCCAGAATTTTACGGTTTAGCTGGGGTGCCGGTGTTACGGTTTAACTGGTGACCGTGTTAACTGGTGTCCCTTTCCAGATGTAAGCTATCCACGTTTGCAGATTGGCAGTTTCGTCACTTTTTTACAGCAACAAGGCATGCCCATACCAAATAAAGATTCTTATTACTTGGTGTCAGTGTCATTGTAAGCATTATTTATTTTAATATCTGTGCAGCAGAACAGTATATAACCAAAATTAATCTAAAAAAAAAAATTATAATTTACATGTCATCAACGGGATTCGAACTCGTGTGGTTAAAAGGTCCAGCACACGTATCACACGACCTATCCAACTGAGCTATTCAGATATACCCAAAATTGAGTCTGTTTGAACATCTTTATCAGCCAAAACATGCTTTGTTGTGGTTGTAAACTCGTGTTAACCTGTTTCCATCGACTCATGTTAACATGTTTACATGTTGTTTACATGTGCTCGCGTTAACATGTTTCTACAAACTATCCCGCTGAATAGAATAGCTCCGAATGACAAAACGATGTTTCATCAGTTGGTCAAACCATGTTTTTTCATAGTTGTAGACTCGTGTTATCCTGTGCCTTTGGACTCGTGTTAACCCGTGCCCCATGCTCACACATGTACATAAAGATTTTACTAAAAAATTAATACAATGACAATATTATTATGCAACATAATTTGTCTCATATATATATCTAATATATATTTAATATGTATAGTATTATGCAACAGAATATTACTTGAAAATCGCAACATTTCAATGTATTATCTTGGTCACATCTGTACCAAAGCAAGTATGAACATGACTTGAATAATTGCGATAAAATTACACAAAGCTGCGAATCAGTGTGTAGTCTCTGGTAGCTCAGTTAGTTAGGTAACAGGTTGGCAAATGACGTGCTTCTTTTCTTTGCGAGTTCGAATCCCATGTGTGATGAGTTTTGTTTATCTAGCCTGATTTTTAATTCTGTTTAAAATAAAATGGGGAAAGACTGCGATTTATAACGTAGGCTATTTAGCGGAACATCGTTGTCATTTAGAGCTATTCTGAGAAAATATCAGCTCGTTTGACTTTGTAGACACAGGTTAACACGAGTCAATGGGACTCTATTATATTCTGATTGCATAATATTCTAATATTCTGTTGCATAATACTATACATATTAAATATATATTAGATATATATGAGACATATTATGTTGCATAATAATATTGTCATTGTATTCATTTTTTTGTAAAATCTTTATGTACATGTGTGAGCATGGGGCACGGGTTAACACGAGTCCAAAGGCACAGGATAACACGAGTCTACAACTATGAAAAAACATGGTTTGACCAACTGATGAAACATCGTTTTGTCATTCGGAGCTATTCTATTCAGCGGGATAGTTTGTAGAAACATGTTAACGCGAGCACATGTAAACAACATGTAAACATGTTAACATGAGTCGATGAAAACAGGTTAACACGAGTTTACAACCACAACAAAGCATGTTTTGGCTGATAAAGATGTTCAAACAGACTCAATTTTGGGTATATCTGAATAGCTCAGTTGGATAGGTCGTGTGATGCGTGTGCTGAACCTTTTAACCACACGAGTTCGAATCCCGTTGATGACATGTAAATTATAATTTTTTTTAGATTAATTTTGGTTATATACTGTTCTGCTGCACAGATGGGTATGGGCATGCCTTGTTGCTGTAAAAAAGTGACGAATCTGCCAATCTGCAAACGTGGATAGCTTACATCTGGAAATGGACACCAGTTAACACGGTCACCAGTTAAACCGTAACACCGGAAATAAACAGGTACATTTTCAACTGTACCCATGAAAAGAAGTCTTTCTTAACAAATTAAATTAAAATAAATTCTAAATTATGACGGGTATTTGGCAATAATGAAAATAATATTAAGGCTCTGCAAGATTTGTTTCGCCACTTCAAAATCTGGCCTAAGGCGACGGTGAAGCTGAATAGTAAAATAATAATGCCAACATTAGCCTGTATACTCTGTCTACATTATGATTTTATGGTTTAATTAATATTTATTTATAATTTAAAAACCCTTTACTCACCAAGATTAGGCTACGTGTTTTTGTGGGGAAACATTATTGAATCCACTGTAAATGGCTTTAGCGCAGTCCTGCGCTCAGGATGGTGCATCCAGCAGCACCGAACACCCTTTCACTGCTGCTGCTACAGGCCGAGATGCATAGTACTGATGTGGCTAATTTTGCAAGTTTTGGGTAGGATTGTTTGATCATCTTCTACCAGCCAAGAACATCCATTTAATTTTCCATGACAGCGGTTTCAGTGTAGCGAGTGACCTCGTCATCTTCCCTATCAGCTTGCTGTACATACATTGCTGTTTAGCGCTCTACCGTAATACGCAGTGTATGAGTGACCGCCGAAATACCTTGGTGGCTAGAATGACAGTTCTTTTTGAACTGGCAGCTGGCCTGACCGCAGTCAAAATTCGCTCTTTTTCACTTCTCCGTCATCATTTGTTTTACCTTTGCAGGGATGGATTTTAATGTTGTAACAAACGATTTGATTACTTTCTCGCGCTAATCGAAATGCATCACATGACTATTCATTTACTGCGCAAGCCAAGCCCGGCTCGACCCAACCCCATCTAAAATGATAGAAAAAAACCCGAACCCACCCAAACCCATCGGGTTCGGGCAAAGATCTTCAGCTCTAGGTGCTACATTTGAATTAGAATTGACTGCACAACTGTTAGAAAAGTATGTTCTATATAGTATGAATGTGAGTAGTATGAATGGAATTCAGACATTCCATATATATATATGCCATTTGTCATTATCACATTACCTTCCTGTGTCAGTTGTGTCGCTTCACTACAATTCATGTATTCTCTCATGTGACATCATGGGATAGCGTAGCCTCCATCGGATAGGCACTGCACAATCTCTGCTCAGTCCAGCTTGATGCCACCAGCAGCAAAGCTCTCCAACAGCATGCTCCTCTTTCCTCTTAGACTTGGGCACCAATGTAACACAGTTCAGGGAGGAAGTAGATGGGAACCAGTGAATAATGGAGGCAGCTGGGATGCTCAACCTTGTTCCTGGAGATCTACCTTCCTGCAGAGTTCAGCTCCAACCCTGAAACAAGGGCTGTTCAAACACAAATAAACCAAATAAGTAGAATCTGAAGGAGCACCTGATAATTAAAGACAGGTGTGTTTAATCAAAGTTGCTGCTGAACTCTGCAGGAAGGTAGATCTCCAGGGCTGTTTCTCAATTCCAAGAACGCAGAGAACGGACTTGCATTCTTATGAAGACTGGTCTTGCCAGGTGTCCTCGGAAGAACGAACTCGGGAGACCGCGAGAACAGAGAACGCGTCCTGTGAGAAATGAGATGCTGCGTTCTTCCTGAAGGTCACGTGACCTTCATGCGTTTTTAATGGATATTTATTTAAACATTACAGCATTCATACAACCATTTATTGTTTTTCCCCTTTTCAAAATATATACTATGCATAAAAACATTATAAATATACGTTGCACAATATAAATAAAACAGATTTTAATACGAATTTCAGCAAACAAACACCCTTAATGTGTTTATGCCTTTATTAAGATTTTCATGCTGATGTTTATATTCACCGTTTCATTTAGGGAATCTCCTGAGGTAAATAAGTTATATCTCTGAACTAATAATAAATCTAAATAAAATGCTGCACTTCCCACCTCCAGTCGCAATGACTTCTGGGACTTCTAGAGCGAGATCGGCGCTCAAGTCTGCATCGGTGTGTTCTCAATATCAAGAATGCATCCGGGAAGTTTCACGCGTCCTCTGTTCTTGTGGTCTTGAGTATTGGAACTGAACTTTGGCAGCTGATGATGAAGTTACACGAGAACACGAGGACGCTGAAGAACGCATGTTGAGAAACAGCCCAGGAATAGGGTTGGGCACCCCTGATGTAAGAGGACCTAGAGCCTGTAATGGTATAAATCCACACACACATTTCTCTATAATCACAATATACAAAAAAAAAAGTCTCTGAGAACAAGTCCTTTCAGATTTTTGCATTGTGCACATTAGCAGAGGGAAAAGGGGTGGGGCGTCAACTTTATCTGGAAATTTGTATTTGGAAGGGAACCAATCCTTTAACATATACTTTAAGCAAACATAATGTCCAAGGTCTGGAGCTTACCTTGACCTTCACTATCATCACTCCAGCTTAGAGATCATGGCTGCATACATAGTTGCTTGCTACTTGAGTAGGTACTACATTTGATTTGGAATTGACTACACAACTGTTAGAAAAGTATGTTCTATATAGTATGAATGTGAGTAGTATGAATGGAATTCAGACATTCTATATATATGCCATTTGTCATTATCACATTGCCTACCTGCGTCAGTTGTGTCGCTTCACTACAATTCATGTATTCTCTCGTGTGGCGTCATGAGGTAGTGTATCCTCCATCGGATAGGCACTACACAATCTCTCCTGAAGTAATGTAGTAGGTCAGCTAGGTACTTCTCTCCTGCTGTTTTTTGATTGCTGTGAATTTGGACATACTACTCAGCTCACATATTGTTTTTTTACCTACTATATAGTAGAGATATGTAGAGTATGTGATTTTGGATGCAGCCCATCATTTGAAGTGCCTGTCAGTGGCACTGAATGCCCTTGGATGGAGAGCCTGTAGCATTCACATCAGCAGACTCTGCTCAGTCCAGCTTGATGGCACCAGCAGCAAGGCCTCTGCGACAGCATGCTCCTCTTTCCTCCCAGGCTTGGGCACCAATGTAATAGTTCAGGGAGAAAGGAGATGTAGACTATATGTAGATACAAAAACATAATTTACAAGAAAAGTGTCTTGTGAACACTTACAGCATCTAGATCTAGGCTTAATCTGCTGATTTCAGGCTGCCGACTGATTATTTTCCTTGCATAGACTGCTGGGTACATACGATCATCCATTCACAATGGTGTGAATGGTTATAAGGGTAGTCAAATATTTATATGATGTATTATTTTAATTATTAATAATATTATATAAAATACAGATCAGAGAAAAGTACATCTTCAATGCGATGATCCCCCACACATCTTGTTTTGGATTCCTTCAGGGGGGATGAAGCATTAATCAGAGGGGTCGACCTCCCTGTAATTCTCACCCTGCTTAGAGTGTATCTGAAGGGTTTTCATGTTACAGACAGTGGTGGAATAAGTACTGATAAATCATACTCAAGTAAAAGTACCATTACTTGCCTAAAAATGTAGTGCAAGTAGAGTAAAAGTATCTGTTGTAAATATGACTCAAAGTATATAGGATATTTGGTCAAAGGATATTTGGTTGGTTTTAGGTTGGACATTGGATATTGATGTTGGCCTGATGTTGAGTTCTGACGTCAACCCGATTTTCATTTCCAAACAAAATGCAAAGTCCCCATGACGTTAGGGTTCAACGTCAATCAGACGTCATGTTGACGTCCTGTGCCTGCTGGGTGTTTAGGGCCATTTCGGTCATCATACAGTAAACATCCTTCATCTTCTCATCAGTGATGGGCATCTAAACAGTCTCTGGGTCAATGCGCGTTAAGATTTTGAACATCTTCATGGACACTTTTAATACTTTCAAACAGTTTGCTGCAATTATAAAGTGCACACGTCTTGAGGTAGTTCAGTATGATGCGATTTACCTTCTACGGTATGTGCGATTTGATTGGACGGGAATCTTAGGACTGAATTATCTAATCCCCATGGACAAGAAAAATAAAGTAGTAACTGCAAGTTGAAAGAAAGTAGTGGAGTAAAAGTACTGATACTGCACTAAAAATGTACTCAAGGGAAAGTAAAAGTACACATTTATAAAACTACTCAGTAAATTACAATTCCTGAGAAAAACTACTGAATTACAGTAATTTGAGTATTTGTAATTAGTTACTTTACACCACTGCTTACAGAACACACCACAAGTTATAGAATTATTGGTTATCAGCTTCAGCTTGGATGAGTGATGCAACAGCTAGTCAATCCTTCCCATGGAGCACTGCTTGTTTTGGGAGTTTGTTATTTTTGGAGGTGATTGAGGTTTACTTTGTGGTAAAGGTTAAATATTGAAGGTCTGGATTTGACATGTGACATAAATGTTGGTGTGAGATTTGGTTAGTTTTGAGAACTTGGGAACTCTTCAAGACCCTTCGCAGAATGAATCCCCAGTTATTCATTAGTCCCTTTATTAATCCGGGGTCGCCACAGCGGAATGAACCGCCAACTTATTCAGCACGTTTTACGCAGCAGATGCCCTTCCAGCTGCAACCCATCTCTGGGAAACATCCATACACACTCATTCACATTCATACACTACGGACAATTTAGCCTACCCAATTCACCTGTACCGCATGTCTTTGGACTGTGGGGGAAACAGGAACACCCGGAGGAAACCCACGCGAATGCAGGGAGAACATGCAAACTCCACACAGAAACGCCAACTGATCCAGCCGAGGTTCGAACCAGCGACCTTCTTGCTGTGAGGCGACAGCACTACCTACTGCGCCACTGCGTCGCCAATCCCCAGTTATCTAAAGTGAATAATGCAAACCTGCAATTGATTTTCTCTCTGCGTTGCTTTTATAAGAGTCATTTTAGGTTCACATTTCCTCTTCTGTTTCTGAATAGGGTTTAAATGTTACTCTTCAATTGGTACTTTGTTATCATGAACTTTTGGATTCGATTAGCATTTCTCACAGCCTTACAGGAAACATTAAGATATGGATTTATAAATAAATGGCCTGCTGATTACTGAACGCATTGAATGTGGAGAAAAGTGCCCTTTTTATGAGCTTTACAAAAAATCCATTATTCAATTCTACAGTTTTGCAAGTGGCTGAGGAATATTTCTTTGGCACTGGATACCAGGGCTTAAAATAGATACTCCCCACCCCTACAGTGAAGCATGGTGGTGGCAGCATCATGCTCTGGGGATGTTTTTCAGCAGCAGGAACTGGAAGACTAGTCAGGATAGAAGGAAAGATGAATGCAGAAATGTACAGAGACATCCTGAATGAAAACCTGCTTCAGAGTGCTCTTGACCTCAGACTGGGGCGACGGTTCATCTTCCAGCAGGACAATGACCCAAAGCACACCGCCAAAATATCAATGGAGTGGCTTCACAACAACTCGGTGAATGTCCTTGAGTGGCCCAGCCAGAGCCCAGACCTAAATCCTATTGAACATCTCTGGAGAGATCTGAAAATGGCTGTACACCGTCGTGTCCCATCCAACCTGATAGAGCTTGAGAGGTAATGCAAAGAGGAATGGGCAAGAATTCCCAAAGACAGGTGTGGCAAGCTTGTGGCATCATAGTCAAAAAGATTTGAGGCTGTAATTGCTGCCAAAGGCGCATCAACAAAATATTGAGCAAAGGCTGTGAATACTGATGTACATGTGATTTTTCAGCTTTTTTATTTGTAATAAATTTGCAACAATTTCAAAAACTCTTTTTCACTTTGTCATTATGGGGGATTATGTGTAGAATGTTGAGGAAATAAATGAATTTAATCCATTTTGGAATAAGGCTGTAACATAAAAAAATGTGGAAAAAGTGAAGTGCTATGAATACTTTCCAGATGCACTAAGTCATGCAAGTTTCTTGGATATTTGGTGAAATGTCCCTTTAACAGAAAGACCTACACTAGTGACCAACCGTAACACATTTCTCCAGGTGAGAAATATATTACGCTCGTCCCAGGAACTGCTGATCAATACTGTCAGAGATAAACGTCATTCTGAGAGCAGATTAATAATCCAGATGAAATGAGTGATGGGTTAAGGCTGGGTTTAAGGGTAGGCTTAGCCTTTTGTAAATCTGCCCTCTGAGTAAAGATGAGTCCGCATGGTGCCAGGCTGACGTTAGTCAGAAATGAAAGCTCACAGCCTAAAAAAAAAACAGGTTTTTAAATGCGAGGGGCAAAACTGAGTGCAACCGCTAAAGGAGGATTTGCACTGCTCCCGCAGGCCGGAGCTGTTTTAAAGAAGAAACCAGGCTAAGGATTAGTCCATACTGAAATAAACAAACAGTCATTTCAGATACTTGGCAAGGTCAATTTCAGTTTCCCACACACCCAACAAGCTTAAAGCAAATCTCACAAAATCTGTCGAGAATTTTCAGATCAAGTTTCACCCTAAATCATAGTTCATTGACTATGTATAATTAAATGTAAAATAGTATATTCTGTTTAGGGCGACATGGTGGCTCAGTGGTTAGCACTGTGGCCTCACAGCAAGAAGGTCACTGGTTCGATTCCCGGCTGGGTCAGTTGGCATTTCTGTGTGGAGTCTGCATGTTCTCCCTGTGTTGATGTGTTTCCTCCGGGTGCGCCCCACAGTCCAAAGACATGCACTATAGGTGAATTGAATAGGCTAAATTGGCCTGTGTGGATATGAGTGTGTATGAGTGTTTCCCAGTACTGTGTTTCTCCCAGGAAGGGCATCCGCTGTGTAAAACATACGCTGGATAAGTTGTCGGTTCATTCCGCTGTGGCGACCCCTGATGAATAAAGGGACTAAGCCGAAGGAAAATGAATGAATAAATGAATAATATAGTATATTCAGTTTAAGGTTTAATTTGTTCAATTGGAACCATACCAATAAAATAACATTAAAAAATCTAATTATCATTATTATTTTATTATTAGAAATATATTATTATTATTATTATTATTATTATTAATTATTTAAATAAAATTATAAATATTCATTCATTCATTCATTTTCTTGTCAGCTTTGTCCCTTGCGGGGTCGCCACAGCGGAATGAACCGCCAACTTATCCAGCACGATTTTACGCAGCGGATGCCCTTCCAGCCGCAACCCATCTCTGGGAACTTCCACACACACATTCACACTCATACACTACGGACAATTTAGCCATTATAAATATTACAATGCAAAAATATAAATATAAAGTATTTACATATAAATGTAGTATGTTATTAGTTCAATGATAATCACAATAAACAAGTGAATAGTTTGGTTGTTTTAACCCAAAAGAAAATCTGCACACACCTAATCACTTGCAGGATTGGGCAAAAATACATTGAAATGTATTTTAAAATAAAATACCAAATACCTTAATTTTACATGTACCAAAATAAACTACAAAATACAGCAGCCACAACGTGTATCAAAATAAAATACTGTATTCTGTGTTTTAAAAATACTACAAAATACTTTTACAAAGGAGCATGACATTTCTTCGCAAATCTTTCATCAGTTAGACCTATTCGATCAATCCCTTCCCCATTAAATTGATTTAGTGAAGTAAACAATGTTTGATAGCAAATGTGACCAGTAAAATTGCCATCATCTCTGTGCAATGATTATTCAACCTCTTAATATTTTAAAAGAATGTTAAATAAAGAGTTCATTTGATTTTTTTGTTCATAGAATTTTTCAGAAATCTGTTTTTTTTTGCTATTGAACTCTTCAATACTCAATGTAAATACTGTATTAGGAGTTTTTGAGGTCACACTTTATTTTGACGGTCCGTTTGTTGAATTTAAGTTACATTGCAACTAATTATCATTAGATTATAAGTAGACTGTTAGGTTGGGGTTGGGGTTAGGGTTAGTGTAAGTTGACATGTACTTGCAAAGTTTCTTATAGTCAGTTAAATGTCTGTTGAAGGACTGTTAAATGTCAGTGTCAACAGATATTAAGCAGACAGTCTACTAATACTCAAATGGACCATCAAAATAAAGTGTTACCGTTTTGATTATTAAATATTTGTGTTTATGTTGTGACATCCTACATCTTTCCTCTTCATTAACTAGTGGACCTACTGATCAACTGGCATTTGAGGTACCGCAGGAATCGGGTTCGTGTACCATCCGTTCATTTGATTATTCCTTTTATTCTGGAAAACGAAACATCAGAAATACAGTCAATATTTATTCTGTAGGCACAAAAAAAAACGAAAGCTCATCTGTTATTCTGCTTATTAATTTAAACCCAAAATTATTCTGGAAAATGAAATTTAATTACTAAACAAAGTGACTCATTATGAATTTGCCAAGAAATGCTCCACATACGCAATACTAGAACCTGGGCTGTATTGAAGAAGATTTTAAGATTTTGTTCTCTCAGTGTGAAAAGGAGTTACATGCCAGTGGGTAAAAATACTTTGAGGTATGTCTGTGTGTAAGAGGGTAAAAATACTTTGAGGTATGTCTGTGTGTAAGAGGGTAAAAATACTTTGAGGTATGTCTGTGTGTAAGAGGGTAAAAATACTTTGAGGCATGTCTGTGTGTAAGAGGGTAAAAATACTTTGAGGTATGTCTGTGTGTAAGAGGGTAAAAATACTTTGAGGTATGTCTGTGTGTAAGAGGGTAAAAATACTTTGAGGTATGTCTGTGTGTAAGTGGGTAAAAATACTTTGAGGTATGTCTGTGTGTAAGTGGGTAAAAATACTTTGAGGTATGTCTGTGTGTAAGAGGGTAAAAATATTTTGAGGTATGTCTGTGTGTAAGTGGGTAAAAATACTTTGAGGTATGTCTGTGTGTAAGAGGGTAAAAATACTTTGAGGTATGTCTGTGTGTAAGAGGGTAAAAATACTTTGAGGTATGTCTGTGTGTAAGAGGGTAAAAATACTTTGAGGTATGTCTGTGTGTAAGAGGGTAAAAATACTTTGAGGTATGTCTGTGTGTAAGAGGGTAAAAATACTTTGAGGTATGTCTGTGTGTAAGAGGAGAATCCTGCACAGGACCAACACTATGAAATAACTGATTCTGAGCTGACTAATTTTGAATATGTAAAGTACTGATTATATATGTTAAATAAGCATATGAAGTTATATGTGTGAGAAGTATTCAGGAGAGTAACATATTATGACGTTATTATGCTATCATGACGATGTATGTAACCACTTAGTTCTTTTGCATAAGTTGCATCTATGAAGGTCATTTCTGTTGTCAAAAGAGTTGCTTACGTTGACATGAGCTGGTGGGCTGAGGGCCAAAATTAACAGAGCCACCTGAGTAAGACATCTCCAATGATGGTCAGAAGTTTAAAAGAGACACCAAGGGGTGTGTCAAAGAACCATTATAAATTATAATTATAATTATAAGTGCACTTTCTCAGGCTTTATTATGTGAGAATAAAGTCTTTATTTCTGGTATCCAAAAACCTCCAGTCTGATAGTGCCTCATTGATGAGAAGGTCGTCAATCACGACAAATGACAACCGCCGGGGAGCTTACGACAAATGGCCCCAAAGTGGGGCTTGACAAACTCGACAAATGACAACCTACGTGAAATACGACAGTATATAGCCATGGAATGGAAATATATGTACACTCTCATTAACATCAAAGTTGTGCTTTTGTAAAATAGAGAAAATAAGCAACAACACATCAACACATTCATAATCATTACTAATAATCATTAGTTTGTCATTGCTATGGCCACCATCATCGGTCA